>JAOTOM010003576.1:0-167179 GCA_034440615.1 Ashinkailepas kermadecensis
GGACGAGCGGTTCAATCTCCAGAGGTCCAGAGAAGTCACTCGGGTCAAAAACGGTGTACCGTATAAAATTCGAAGTATTTCACTTGCAGACCGGATTCCAACGCCTGATGTCCGCTGTCCATCAAAGATGCAGCACATCGAATTACGTGAACTTGAATGTCATGTTTGACCTCAGGTCACCGAAGTTGGTTTTATTCATGCACTATATCTATGTACGGGGTACCGAATAAAGTCATGGTGGCACATTGGATATACCTGATTTTGGCAGGTCATAGTCTATGCACGTACATAGGCATCAATCAAAATGACCCATTAGTGGCCACTGATTCATCACCGTTCGCCAAAGCCCCCAAAATGCAACTATACCAAATTCTTGTGTACGCGGATAATTTCCGCAAAATTTTATCTGGCACGAGCCGAAAAAACACCCAAACATTGGCGTTGGTGGTTTTGTTTCTGGATGTTATGGCCCATGGTGCATCACATTCGTCGGAAGGATCTAGCCTAACAATCGCCTTATCGGGATGGATATTAGCGTCGAATAATCGCCCACCGAGGAAGGACGCAGCATATCCGAGGATGTGCCCGTCAGCGCAAGCGTTTGACCTCAGGTCAGGTTTTATGAAATTCAGAAAAACAAAGTAGTCCACTTGGGTACCGTATGTGGGCCAAACGAAGCATTGAATGTAGACTATCTCAACACTGATGCATGCACTAGCAACACAAGAAGTAGCACACTGCGTGACCTGACCTCTATCGATGACGCATTTCATCAGGTAGCACTAGCGTCCCATTCAACAACGCATTCAGAAACGAATTCACCAATGTTCTCCGATTCGTCCGAAAATTAGACACAACCTTCGCAGACATACCGGTACATGCATCCCGAAACCATTTTCTGCTATGACGAACCATTTCGGCTTCAGAGGCGAAAAGGTCAGCCGTGTCAAATCAGGGGTACCGCATAACTTGCCGGATAATTCACTTATTGGAATGGTTCAAACGCTTGTGCCACCGTTATCATGGTGGCATGCAGCGCACCAAGTCAACTGGTCATTCGAGGTCACCATTTGAACTCAGGTCAACGAGGACTTTAACATTACACCCTATGGGAAAATCACGGTGTACCGAATAAAATGTTCCTAAATACATTTATCCGATGGATATTAGCGTCGAATAATCGCCCACCGAGGAAGGACGCAGCATATCCTAGCACGTGCCCGTCAGCGCAAGCGTTTGACCTCAGGTCAGGTTTTATGAAATTCAGAAAAAGAAAGTAGTCCACTTGGGTACCGTATGTGGGCCAAACGAAGCATTGAATGTAGACTATCTCAACACTGATGCATGCACTAGCAACACAAGAAGTAGCACACTGCGTGACCTGACCTCTATCGATGACGCATTTCATCAGATAGCACTAGCGTCCCATTCAACAACGCATTCAGAAGCGAATTCACGAATGTTCTCCGATTCGTCTGAAAATTTGACACAACCTTCGCAGACATACTCGTACATGCATCCCGAAACCATTTTCTGCTACGACGAACCATTTCGCATGCCAATATGATAGCGGTGGCACAAGCGTTTGAATTATTCCAATAAGTGAATTCTCCGGCAAGTTATGCGGTACCCCAGATTTGAACCGGCTGACCTTTTCGCCTCCGAAGGCGAAATGGTTCGTCGTAGCAGAAAATGGTTTCGGGATGTATGTACGAATATGTCTGTGAAGGGTGTAGCAAATTTTCGGACGAATCGGAGGACATTAGTGAAATGGTTTTTGAATGCGTTGTTGAATGGGATGCTAGTGCTACCTGGTGAAATGCGTCATCGATAGAGGTCAGGTCACGCAGTGTGCTGCTTCTTATGTTGCTAGTGCATGCATCAGTGTTGAGATAGTCTACATTCAATAGTTCGTTTGGCCCACATACGGTACCCAAGTGGACTACTTTCTTTTTCTGAATTTCATAAAACCTGCCCTGAGGTCAAACGCTGGCGCTGACGGTCACATGCTCGGATGTGCTGCGTCCTTGCTCGGTGGGCGATTTTTCGACGCTAATATCTATCCGATAAATGTATTCAGGAAAATTGTATTCGGTACACCGTGATATTCCCATAGGGTGTAATGTTAAAGTCTTCGTTGACCTGAGGTCTGATGGTGACCTCGAGTGACCAGTTGACTTGGTGTGCTGCATGCCACCCTGATAGCGGTGGCACAAGCGTTTGAATCATTCCAATAAGTGAATTTACCGGCAAGTTATGCGGTACCCCAGATTTGACCTGGCTGACCTTTTCGCCTCTGAAGGCGAAATGGTTCGTCGTAGCAGAAAATGGTTTCGGGATGCATGTACGGATATGTCTGCGAAGGTTGTGTCAAATTTTCAGACGAATCGGAGGACATTGGTGAAATGGTTTCTGAATGCGTTGTTGAATGGGATGCTAGTGCTACCTGATGATATGCGTCATCGATAGAGGTCAGGTCACGCAGTGTGCTGCTTCTTGTGTTGCTAGTGCATGCATCAGTGTTGAGATAGTCTGTATTCAATGCTTCGTTTGGCCCACATACGGTACCCATGTGGACTACTTTGTTTTTATGAATTTTATAAATCCTGACCTGAGGTCAAACGCTTGCGCTGACGGTGACATCCTCGGATGTGCTGCGTCCTTGCCCGGTGGGCGATTATTAGACGCTCATATCCATCCGATAAATGTATTCAGAAAAATTGTATTCTGCACACCGTGATATTCCCATAGGGTGTAATGTTAAAGTCTAAGTTGACCTGAGGTCAAATGGTGAGCTTGAAGGTGACATACTTGGATGTGCTGCTTTCTTGTCCGATGGGAGATTTTTTGGTGCTAATGTCCATCCGATGAATGTATTTAGGAGGGTATTATCAGGTACCCCGTAGATGGCAATAATGCATGGTCAAAACAGTATTTTGTGAATATAGGTAAAGCTATGAGATTGTAGGCCAGATGCTTCAATGTGCTGCATCCATGGGCTATAACCAATGTCTAGGTGTTTTTTTCGTCGTACCAAGTAAAATTTTGCGGAAATTATCGGGTACACAAGAATTTGGTATAGTTGTATTTTGGGGGCTTTTTTGGCGAACGGTGATGAATCAGTGGCCATAATGGGTCATTTTGATTGACGTGCTCTATGTACGTGCTATGTAGACTATGACCTGCAAAAATCAGGTATATCCAATGTGTCACCATGATTGTACTCGGTACCCCGTAAATAGATATAGTGCATGAGTAAAACCAACTTCGGTGACCTGAGGTCAAACTATGACATTGAAGTTCACGTAATTCGATGTGCTGCATCTTTGATGGACAGCGGACATCTAGGCGTTGGAATCATTCGGCTAAGTGAAATACTTCGAATTTTATACGGTACACCGTTTTTGACCCGAGTGACCTCTCTGGACCTCTGGAGATTGAACCGCTCGTCCTACTGAAGAATCGTTGTTTGCCTTACTTTTGCAAGCGACAAAGATCATATCCTGAAAAAATGAACGAATTCGAAGAGTATGCGAATAGGATGCTGAATGCGAATGCGAATGCGTTGCTAATATCATGGACATTTGCATATTTGCACATGGTTTTGCACTATTTATGCATTGTCATTGTTACATTGTTGCATTGCCATTGATGCATTGTTGTTCAATGCTTGTTCTTGCCGTGAATTTATTCGCGGAGGATTTATTATTGTAGCTTCTGTGCCAAGTGCCTTGCAGCCAGCACCAAATGTTATAAAAAATTAAAAATAAAAATCCCTAAGATGACGATCAGAAAACCAATTAAATCCACTTCTCGTTGTCACCTTCGCGAAATCGTCGTCCTAGGACTGAGAAATGATCGTTTAAGCTTGTTTATGAGATCAAGCTGGTGGGGATGACTAACAGTAGTGATGAACCTAGCTATATTCAGTTAAACTTGGTGGACATAGAAGTGGGTTGATCAATGGGAGATATCTTTAAGATATGCTCAGCATGAGCCCCACCAGCCCGCTACAATCTAGAGGCCAGCGGGAAGATTCTTCTCGTCGATAAAGCATAAAGATATTGGCTTGTTTTGGCACTGACGTATTTATCTACATTTGCTTATTTATACCCTGGTATGGCTCAGTTCTCAGCGGAAAAAAAATATTGCTATTGCGTTTTGCGTAAATGATGCACCATGCCAAGAACAAACAAGACATCAATATGAAATCATGTTCCCATTCGGGAACCATACTAAGAGCCTAAAAAGCAATAGGAGGCCCTAACACAGTGGAGGCCCCCTTTCGGGGAGCAGGAGGCCCCCTATCAACATTGCCCCCCCTGGAAGAATTTCGTGGCGACGCCACTGCGTACAAGAGCCCCTGGACTGATGGAGGGGGCCCAAGCTGTTGCAAGTGAGCCACCGACCTGACAGAAGAGGCCCTGAATCGCCAAGAAGGGTCCCTGAGCCGACGGAGAGGATCCCTAGCCGCAGGAGGACCCCGAACCATCGGAAAGTGTCCCGAGCCGGTATGAAGGGGGCCTGGGCCGGCAGAGGAGGTGAAGCAGATCATGGGCCTCTGGAGTAATTGAGGTCCAAGCTGCTAAAAGAGAGGGGTCTGGTGGTACGGAGTGTGCTGCACCCTGAAAGGGAGCCCCTGAGCCGACGGACGGGGTCCCTGACCGGACATGCCGGGCCACTGGGTCGGCTTCTGCTCACACTGATGGATACGGACCCAAAGCTGACAGCGTTCCTCAGGCCGATATAGATGCTCCCGAGCCACGTAGACTGTCGAAACGGAGGGTTCCGGGTGCTATGTGAAGGGACTCTAAGCCCATGAAGGGGCCCTGGGTTGTTAAAAAGCAGTGGCGTAGTCAAGGGATGAAAGGGCACCCGCACCCATCCCCAGGCGAGTCAGAGAGGCCCTCAAGGCGACCGCTTTATTGGATATGCTCTTGATCGCGCTCTGAGATGGACCCTGATGGCTGAGGGTCAACCTCAGAGCTGCAATTCACCTGAGTTGAGAGCTAGACAAGGCTATTGAGGTCTGTGATGACCCCCTAAGAGCAGGAGGGCCCCGAGAGATTAAGAGGACCTCTAAACGCCAGAGAGGACTGGACTGGGATTCTCCTGAGATTGAGCAGGACCCCTAATGTATGAGCAAGGTCTCCTGAGCAAAGTCCCTGATAAAAAAAAGATATGTGTGCTGGCGAATGCTTTGAGGAATACTGAGGGCCCGCCTCAGATTCAGAATGTCCTTGAAACCAAGTGTTGCCGATAACTAGGAAGCACTTCCAAGTTAGTTATTGTGGTTTAACACGCGCCCTGGAGGGCCTCTGAAAATTCCGCCCCCCCCCCCTAAGATCTCGGCTCCTATTAAAGCTGGAGGCACGAAATTCGCAGGGTGGATGGGTACGGTAGTGAACTCTATTGTGTGCAAATTTCATGACCTTAGGTCACTATCTTCAAGGTCAAATGCGGTCACATTTGTCAAAATTTTCTTGTTTTGCGAGGCTTCGCTTCTCATTGTTATGGATCGCTGTGATTGTGCTTAAATGCTCCAAAATGGGCATCAGTGATGTTTTGGACATTACGAATGATGCAATACAGATGCTAGACCCGACATTTGACCTCAGGTCACCTAGCAGCACCTTATAGCAGCACCTTATCAGGTCAGTTACCTGTTCCAGTTACCGGAACCGGGCCGCCCGCCCGACTGCTCCGTCGGGCAGCTCGGCGCAATCGGCTTCGCGAAGAAAGGAGTGAAGTACATGAATAAAGTATGGAAACGCAATGACAAACAGTACAAACGACAAACAGTAGTTAATTTATGACAACATTCCAGTTGATCAAGTTTGGTTCCATTAACCTGTCATAAACTTGACCTGACTTGACCTCGGTGACCTAACGTGGCCTTGAAACTTTATAGCATATCAATATACATCACACAAGTCGCTAGTGTTGCCAAGAACACTTCCCTTTTGCGGATATATGGGAAGCGCATCAGCGCCGATTTTTGTGGTCCGGTGCTGGGAAATGTTTTGACTTTAGCGGCCCCTAACTTGAAGATTTGTCGGCAGATTCCCATTTTTCTCACTTTAAACGACGTGCTCTTCATTTCTAAGCAGGTACGCAGAAAATAGCGTATATCGACCGGTAAAATCTGCAGTTATGTACGAAAAACCGGATGGTGGGCGGATTTCGTCCCCCCCCCTCCAGTGCGCGTGTTAAGGGCGCGTCGACATTTCTTTCATCATATTGCGCCCATAGGAAGCACCCCTAGCAACTTGAGAGGGTCCCTGGGAGCTAACAGAACTCCCTGAGAGCTGAACAGAGTTCCTAACGCTAACGGTTGCTGTGAGGAAATCTGACGGTCGGCCTCAGAGCTAGAAAGCCCTTGAAGATAGAAAGACTGTCAAGGACTAGGAAGGGCCCCTAACAGCTGGAGATGGCCCCTGACGATTTCAAATGGTCACTGATCGCTAGTGAGGACTGAACTGGGATGCTCAAGAGGCTTGGAAGGTGTCCCTATGAGAAGAGCATGGCCCAGGGAGAGCCAAAGAGGGTCCCTAAGGGCTAGTAATGGTTCTGAGGAATCCAGAAGGCGAATGTCAGAGCTAGAATGTCTTTGATAGCCCGAAATATTGTCGGAGCTGGGAAGGGTCCCTGAGAGCTAGAACGGATTTCACCGTGATGCTTCTGAAGGCTGAGGGGAACCCAGAAGAATGAACAGAGCCACTTACGGGCTGAGGAGAATTCTGAGAGCTAGCGATGTTTGTTGTGTGTGTGGTCTGTGTGCGTGTGAGGCCTGTGTCAGAGCTCGATGTCCCTGAAACCTAAGCATGATTGTCGAGAACTAGGAATGACCGATGCAATATGGAGAGGACATCTAAAGGATGAATAGGGCCCATGAGAGCCAGAAATGACTGGACTGGGATACCCTTGACCTTTGGGATGGGCACCTGAGGGATCGATGCTCCCTGAGAGGTAAGCGGGTGCTGGAGAACTGGCGATGTGTGCAAGGAATACCAAGGGCCTGCTTCAGAACTAAAATATCCCTGAGAGACATAAATACTGCCGAGGACGAGGACTGCGAACGTCCTTTAAAAGCCAGGGAGGGCCATGAGGGTGAACAGAGCCAGAATGTCAAAGATGTCTGCCGAAAGGATAGCAAGCACTTAATACGGAGGACCAAAATAGGCGAGAATCATCTGAACGCTCGCGCTATGATACACATTCATCCTGAAAGGGTTCGTCACCTGCTGCGACACTTAACCGTTTTTTTAGGACAAAGAAACTCCATCTCAGTAGCGACGGCTGTCCCAACATCCACCGCCTCCTAAACGGTGGCGGCCGCCCCTGTCGTCACAGCCCAGCGACAACAACCGTCCCAGCGGTGACGGCAGTCCCAGCGGTGACGACCACTTAAGCAGCCACATCCGTATCAATGGCATGGCCACAGCTACCCCAGCAGCCACAGTCGATCCAGCAGGAAAAGACAGCCCAGCAATTGCTGTGATGACGGCCATTCCAACGGTACCAGTTGTGTCGCCTTGCATCGGGGTGGCGCCGGTCATGCAGGATGCTGTGTGTTCGGCATAGCTGGTCAGGGTTGTTGCTGGACTAACCCCTGTCCCCAAATTTTGCACTTATTTTTCCCTACTGGTATTCACGGAAGTATGAAGGTGTTTAAAAGGCGCAACGGTGCGGGCCCACCCATATCACGAACATCTTTCTATGAAACTATTTTTGAATGTAGAGGATACAAAAGAAGCAATTGTGCCCATGGGGATGAGCAATTGTATTTTTACCCAAGCTAACAATACTCATGACCTTATGAGTAATGTTTTAGTTTCCACTCCTGGAACAAATACTAGCTACGTTACTGATTCCGACCGGCGGGTTTAGTCTGTGTATGTATGGTGTATGTATGTATGGCTTAATGCATCGATGTTGTTATCACATTGTTTTTGCGGATGTTCAATAAACTGGGGTGAGGTTTGAACCTTAGACCTCGAGGAGATCTTGTGCCATTCGCGTGTCACATTTTATCTTATGAAATCGTTCGGAAGTATGTTAAGGTCGGTAGGCTACTACCAAACTGACCACTTGGATACACAGACAGAGGCCAGTTTGAGACAAATAATTGCTGACCCCTCCAAATTCAATGCTACTTAATTTTCGGGTTATCTCTGGACACAATTATCAGACCTCAATACGAATAAATACTAAAAATGCCTACCACCCGTAAACGTGCCTGAGTTTTTACATTACCATCCGTTAATTATAGTGCAGACCAGTCATCAGAAGCACATTTCCTCGCAAGTTCTGCAGGATAAATCATTGACAAGTACAATGTAAGGCCAAATCCTTCCTACGTCGTCAGGAACTACAGAAAAATTAATTGAGTTACTGTACACATTTTTCGTAACTGTGATTTGTAAAGGTAAAATTTTGCTCAGAAAAGGCGTCCACAGTCCCCATTTTATCCTACGGAGTTATCCGAGCATGCGTATTTTTTTAGTTCAAGGCGAAAGCGCCTTCGCTACGGAAACAGATAGTTCAGCTTCCACCTTTCAATTTAATCAACTGTTGGGTTCCTACATTATGTGATGATATGTCGAACTGGCACCCTAGTTGCTATCGCCATATTCAACAAAATAGGAATTATCCATGCAAATTATTATCCGATGCACATACAAAGTAATTTGATCGGTTCATGCACCTTCCTGGACCAAGCTGATTTTATACCAGGCCAAGTAACGCAACGTAGGGGTTGAAATACTCCCTGGTCTGAATTTCGAGACATCGGTTGGTTACTTTAGTTTTAGAGTGTATCGACCAGGTTGATTGCTTAGCACCCACATTGTCGAGACATTGCAGGAAGTAGTATCCTAAATCAATGATTGAAGGCAAAACGTTTTGTTTTTCATGGGATGCACACCAGCGGCTCTTCGCTGAAGATGAAAAAGTTGATTGAGTGGAGATGATTCGGCGTTGATTGGTAAGACGTCATAGGCTTGCACACCGACTGATGCATGCAGGATAAACCCTCCCTCAACCTTCCTCACATTGTGTTTGTGTACTAGTTTGCAATGGGCAATGAGTCTTCAAAGAAAATCCCCACGACGTTGGCATATTTCGTGTTGCAAAGTAAGCTTCCCTGCATTCTGGTTCTGCCACTGTGTTTGCACTGCTACATTATGCCTACAGTTATGAGCACATGTTCATTTATGCATCCTTACCAAAGCTAGTATTGTGGTCAGTAAGGTCCATAGTTTCTTTAAATTCCTTGGCAATACAAGATTCGATAATATTCCAGGTAGGATCATGTTCTGGATGAGGAATGTCCAGGACATTCCACATTACGTATACACAGCTGAAGCTAAGGATGCACATTTCTTATTGGGATTTCCATGCACCCACAACTGAACAGAAAAGAAGGTCTACATGTAGAGCTAGCACTAAGAAGAAAATAAAACTCTACATTTGAGCTGATGTGTATAATGCTTCCATAATTATAACCAATTGTAAGATACAACCTGTCCAAATTGCTGCAAGTGCAGATCCGTGTTGTTTCAAAGCTATACTATTCATAGCAAAAGTAGGCTTTGCAATTTCAGGACAAGTGGACAGTTTGGCACCTGATAAGTGTATGAAAGATATGGTTCCAAATACGGTAGGTGGTTTCTTGAAATGATTTTGGAGAAATACGATACATGAAGGCATTGGGAGGGCAAAAATGGATAGGGGGGGTATACTCCATAGGGTCCCATGCTAAAAGGTGAAATTAGTGCGGGGCAAAACACATTGAGGGACACTTGGCCCAAAAGTACGCAACACAACACCCCTGGTAACAAAGTAATTTAAAACGATGCTACAACAATTTCATCACTAAACACCAATACTTTACCAGGCAGATTGTTGAATGCAAAGATGCTCGAGCCAATCACCAACAGTCGGTAATATGATAATGTTGCATACACAACGTTGCAACGCTTGTTTATTTTTATTTTTGCAACTGAAGGCTTTTGAAGTTGCACGCCAACATTTATAACGTTTTAGAGCATTTTGAACAATTTTGACTGCATGTTTTGACGGGATATGTTGGGTTAAGTTAAATTAGGCTAGGTTAGGCTGGGCTAAGTTAGTTTTTACATGTGGTACAATGAATCAACATGAGAAAACGTCGTAGATGTAACAGCTGCAAGATATGAGACATTATTGTGCTTGATATTTTCGGTTAGTCGGTTATTTTGATTTAGGATTGCTTTGGCCAGTGCTATGATATTTGCACCCAGCGCTTGGCGTGTGCAGAAAAGGATGTCCAGTCGTATTCATTCTTTATATGCATGCGCTAACACCAAATGTTAGAAAGTGACTCTGCGATGCCAAACTGGTCCTCCCGCTGCTAGGTCAATGCAATAAAACGAGAGGTACCTACTAATATGGTTGAAGGAAACTAACAAAATAAGATTAGGAGGAAACAACATCTCTGAATTGAGCTGATTTCGATCCCAAGCAAGTTCATTTTTCATGGCTCCCCAGTCTGAATGGCTAAGGAATGCATGGAGTCGAGCATGAATCAAGAATGGATATGATTTCTGCACAATCTTTATAATGTGTTCAAAATGTGTACAACTTTTTCCAATAGCACATCAAGTTTTTAATTATCATGCTTACATTGTGTAACGATTTTGTAGCCACTTTGTGCTATAGATCGGTTATTTGGGCTTTGGGTGCATCGACTACACTGATCATACAGCGCCCCACTGTATGCTATCGTCAGTTCATATATTCCATTGGATTATATAAGAATATGTTAGACTAAGGTTAATCGAGGGGATATGTATGAATCTATGAGTTACAACAACAATATATGGTCATTACTTTGTACTGTACAAAGGTGAATTATGAAGGTGCAAAAGGTGAGGGCCTAGGTCACCATTTGCAGTCTATTCCTATCATGCAACCACATAGTGTTGATATGCTTAAAAGTGGGAGGGCCATTCCCAGCTGAGCACCAGTGGTACGAATACGCAAGGACGGCTTAGATAAACTAGATACAGAATGCACCCAGACAATAATTGTCTGCATGTCCTTCCCTTAGCAAACCTAATGACAGGAGCTGCTTCATTGCACCATGATTCCCAGATTTAGGTGGGAAATGACACTTAACCAGGAATATCTTTTTTTTATTCCTGGGTCCCATAGTCATCAATTTCTTCTTGCTCAATGCCACATCCTTCTTCTATCCCCCGTATAGGAAGCAGCTAAAAACATCAAAGAATTAGGAATTAGTATCTATAAGGGAAATGATTACTGTTGGGGACCGCGCCACCACAGCGGTCCCCAACAGTCGACTTGAGACGCTATGGACACTGGTTCACTCAGTAGGCGGAAATGTGTACCGCAATCGGCCTCCTAGGCGTATTATAGGGAGGGGTGACTCTGACGACCTGACGGATCAATTTCAGCGTATCATGGTTTATTATCCCCAGACCAAGGTGCGGATATGCGGTGATCTTAATTGCTGCCTTTTAAAACCTGATCATGACTCCTCCATAAAAGATGCTGTGTGATTTTATGTCTGACCAATCCTTGATGCAGCGTATTTCATCTTCTACTTACTCAGCAGGGTCCATACTGGATGTATTAATTACGAACTGTCCCGCTTTTGTGAAACGTTGCGTAACCCAATTTTGTCATTTTAGTCCACATACTTCTATTCGTGCCTTGATCAGTGTACCTCCCTTTCGCCCGCGCCGATCAGCTGTGCGGTCTCGCTGTCTCCACCGGGTCGACCAAGCTGCGCTTCATGCTCACCTTATTAATGCTGACTGGTATAATGTGTTTTCATCACCGACTGCCACTCCAGAAACGGGACTGTTTTATCAGTGTATTTCCACCGATTTTTGACGCACAGGCGGTCAGAGCCGTGTCCATTAGCAATCCCAGCGCCCTCCAGTCACCGAACTTTCACCCGAGATCATCTCGCCGTCGCGTGGCGTTGGCTGAACACGGTCACAGGTCACCAGAATATGTCGTCATAAACAGAGCGGTACGGTCCGCCATACGCCGTACACCCGCAATGACATTCAGCCCAGCGCATCAGGAGGACGGACGTCGATCGATGTGGCAGCATCAGATCCACCAAATCCAGTATTGGAAAGCCCGTCCGTAAGGTGCCCGACCCCACACCCGATGAACTGAACAATTATTTCGTTGGCATTAGTCCGCGTGTTACGAGTGAGGTGAGAGGAGTTGGGACGATCTGCCAAACAACATGCCGTCTACCACATGTTGGCGCCTGTGCGTTTTGTGCCACCTCTGATGCTGTCAGAGCTGAGGACCGTCATCCTGGGGATGAGTGGCTCGTCGGCTTGCGGCGAGGACGAGTTCCGGCATACACATGGTACGTGTTTGTGGGCGCGCACATTACTGCATACATTGGTGGCTTCTTTTAAGTGATGTTACCTCGGGTCCATGTTCTCCTTGAAGGAGCCAGCCTCCGTGCACGGCCTGCCCCCAGGCGGCGTTCAGTGACCTGATGTACGTGCAGCACGAGATACTGAGTCTGATCACGAGCAGCCTCAGCGCGTGCCACCAGAGGGCGGTGCGTGAGGCTGCCGGCGACCTGAACTGCCAGGTGCTTGTGGACGGCGTGTACCGACACGGCGAGGTCAGTACAGACATGGAGTGGTTAGTGTATACACGGCGAGGTGAGCATAGCCATGAAGTGGCTAGTGTATACACGGCGAGGTGAGTACAGACATGGAGTGGTTAACACAGCCAGCGAGATGAGTATAGCCATGGAGTGGCTAGTGTATACACGGCGAGATGAGTACAGACATGGAGTGGTTAACACAGCCAGCGAGGTGAGTATAGCCATGGAGTGGCTAGTGTATACACGGCGAGGTGAGTATAGCCATGGAGTGGTTAGTGTATACACGGCGAGGTGAGTGTAGCCATGGAGTGGCTAGTGTATACACGGCGAGGTGAGTACAGACATGGAGTGGTTAACACAGACGGCGAGGTGAGTGTAGCCATGGAGTGGCTAGTGTATACACGGCGAGGTGAGTATAGCCATGGAGTGGTTAGTGTATACACGGCGAGGTGAGTATAGCCATGGAGTGGCTAGTTTATACACGGCGAGGTGAGTACAGACATGGAGTGGTTAGCACGGACGGCGAGGTGAGTATAGCCATGGAGTGGTTAGTGTATACACGGCGAGGTGAGTATAGCCATGGAGTGGCTAGTGCATACGCGGCGAGGTGAGTACAGACATGGAGTGGTTAACACAGCCAGCGAGGTGAGTATAGCCATGGAGTGGCTAGTGTATACACGGCGAGGTGAGTACAGACATGGAGCGGCTAGTGTATACACGGCGAGGTGAGTACAGACATGGAGTGGTTAGCACAGCCAGCGAGGTGAGTATAGCCAAGGAGTGGCTAGTGTATACACGGCGAGGTGAGTACAGACATGGAGTGGTTAGCACAGCCAGCGAGGTGAGTATAGCCATGGAGTGGCTAGTGTATACACGGCGAGGTGAGTACAGACATGGAGTGGTTAGCACAGCCAGCGAGGTGAGTATAGCCATGGAGTGGCTAGTGTATACACGGCGAGGTGAGTACAGACATGGAGCGGCTAGTGTATACACGGCGAGGGGAATAAAAAAAAGGAAGGGTTTACACACCCAAAGAGGGGAATATATATAAAAGGTAAAAGTGGTTAGCACAGATGGCGAGGTGAGTATAGCCATGAAGTGGCTAGTGTATACACGGCGAGGTGAGTACAGACATGGAGTGGTTAGCACAGATGGCGAGGTGAGCATAGCCATGAAGTGGCCAGTGTATACACGGCGAGGTGAGTACAGACATGGAGTGGTTAACACAGACGGCGAGGTGAGTGTAGGGAGTGGCTAGTGTGCACACGGCGAGGTGAGTACAGACATGGAGTGGTTAGCACAGATGGCGAGGTGAGTATAGCCACGAAGTGGCTAGTGTATACACGGCGAGGTGAGTACAGACATGGAGCGGCTAACACGGACGGCGAGGTGAGTACAGCCATGGAGTGGTTAGCCCAGCCAGCGAGGTCAGTACAGACATGGAGTGGCTAGTGTATACACGGCGAGGTGAGTACAGACATGGAGTGGTTAACACAGACGGCGAGGTGAGTGTAGCCATGGAGTGGCTAGTGTATACACGGCGAGGTGAGTGCAGACATGGAGCGGCTAACACGGACGGCGAGGTGAGTATAGACACAGAGTGGCTAGCCCAGACACGGCGAGGTGAGTATAGACATGGAGTAGCTAGCACAGACGGCGAGGTGGGTGGAGTGGCTAGCACATACACGGCAAAGTGTGACGTACAAGGGATAGCTAGCACAGACACGGCGAGATGAGGACGTGCATTTTGGCTCCACAGACGGCGAGGTGAGTATAAACATGGAGTGACTAGTCCAGACATGGCTAGATGAGTATATTTTTTTCTAGCAGACACAGCGAGGTGAGCATAGACATGGCGGAGTGGGCATGAGGGGAATGAGGGATATACACCGACAATGTGGGTAAAGGCGTGTGAAGATCGGTGCAGATTAACAGCTACATTAAAACAAAATCAGACCGATTTCTGGTCGACAGATAAGATGGTCAATCGCTGACAGAGTATGTACAAACAATAAGGGTCCAAGAAAGTCCCAACTTGTTCAGCCAGCAAGTTAAGCTTTTCTGAACGAGCCAGGTAATTTAGTTGGCATTTGTGGAAATAACGCACTACAATAATACGCACTATTATGATATAAGACCATGCTATCAAATAACATTGTCAAATTCCTCCATTTGCAATGATATGGATTACGTGCCACTAGTTTTACGCACTTCAGAAGAGTGCAGTTGATGTGCCCAAAAACCCTAATAACTAACTAACACTTCAGAAGAGAAAGATATGCGTGATTGGTATGCAAACTCCTGGCTTGGTTAGGTAGCTTTTATTGAGATCCCTGTGTTGTGGGACAGGAGAAGTTGCGAACAAATACTTTGTTAGCGTTTCCGGCAGCTCATAGCTTTAATGGGAATATTTTGAATTGAGTTTGATTAACTGAATCTGGCTACTAATAAGCCGGCATTATTAAAATCAGAGCCCATTATTATAATCCAATCGACGATACTAGCAACTGGTTTAACTAAGGCAACACCAACAACAATGACAGAAAAACGCCCGCGCGACATGGCGACTAGTGTGTTCTTCCGACCTTATAAACCAAAGGACGATACCAACTGTAGAACTACGGTACAATATCAAACTACGTCGAACAAAAGGGTGTAGCTGAAAGCAATCTGTCTGATGCGTCTGTATAATAGCAACATTACTGCATGCCCCGATCTCATGCGTGCAAATGCAGTGGCGTCTGCTACCTCTGACTTATCATAATTTGTATCTGGTACAATTGGCTGTCCACCATTTCCTGTACAACACGTGGACTGTCTGCTCTGTATCTGGGACGTCTGCCCCCCCCCCGCCTTCTCCAGTACCTTCGAGCGTCTTCTCTGGCGTAAGCACACGCACATCCGTCTTCTGTGGGGACGAGTGGTCTAGGGGTAAGATGCTCGTCTCACAATCGAAAGGTTGTGGGTTCGAGTCTCACCTGTCGCTACTCTTCGCCCGTGACCAATCGGCGTGAGAGATTGGCGACGCTACATGACTCAACGGTCGACGTGTCGTAAAACCAATAACCAACCAACCATCCGTCTTCTGCAGCGCCTCAGCTTGTCTGCTCGGGTGTCTTACATATGTGTGTCGGTTCTGTGCAGTACCTGTCGACCCACCTGGAGGTGCTGCAGCGCCTTCTGAAGGACTCGCCCGTGCCGCTGGCCTGGGAGCGGGTGACTGACGTCTGGCGGGCACTCGTCGATAACCCAGCCGCCTGCGCCGATGACAGCAAGGTGAGACTCCCCTAGTATCTCCCTTTCCGTCTATGTTCCGCCCTCTGTCTCTATCCCTCTTACGTTCTATCTCTGTCTCTTCCTCTCTCCTTCTCTTCCTCCCTTCTCTTCCTCTCTCCTTGTCTTCCTCCCTCTCTTCCTCTCTTCCCTCCCCTTTCTCTATCCCTCCTCTCCCTTCTCATTTTTTTCGCCCCCTCTCCCAGGCTTCACCTCTCTTTCCATCCCATCCCTCCCTCTCCCTCTCCCTCCCTCTCCCTCTCCCTCTCCCTCTCCCTCTCCCTCTCCCTCTCCCTCCCTCTCCCCTCTCCCTCTGCCCTCTCCCTCGCCCTCGCCCTCGCCCTCGCCCTCGCCCTCGCCCTCGCCCTCGTCCTCGCCCTTGCCCTTGCCCTCGCCCTCGCCACTCTCTTTCTCTCTCTCTTTCTTTCTCTCTCTTTCTTTCACTCTATTTCTTTCTCTCTATTTCTTTCTTTCTCTCTCTTTCTTTCTCTCTCTTTCTTTCTCTCTCTTTCTTTCTCTCTCTCTTTCTTTCTTTCTCTCTCTTTCTTTCTCTCTTTCTTTCTTTCTGTATCTTTCTTTCTGTATCTTTCTTTCTCTATCTTTCTTTCTCTATCTTTCTTTCTCTATCTTTCTTTCTCTATCTTTCTTTCTCTATCTTTCTCTCTCTCTCTCTCTCTCTCTCTCTCTCTCTCTCTCTCTCTCTCTCTCTCTCTCTCTCTCTCTCTCTCTCTCTCTCTCTCTCTTCTCTCTCTGTCTCTGTCTCTGTCTCTGTCTCTGTCTCTGTCTCTGTCTCTGTCTCTGTCTCTGTCTCTGTCTCTGTCTCTGTCTCTGTCTCTGTCTCTGTCTCTGTCTCTGTCTCTGTCTCTGTCTCTGTCTCTGTCTCTGTCTCTGTCTCTGTCTCTGTCTCTGTCTCTGTCTCTGTCTCTGTCTCTGTCTCTGTCTCTGTCTCTGTCTCTGTCTCTGTCTCTGTCTCTTCTCTCTCTCTCTCTCTCTCTCTCTCTCTCTCTCTCTCTCTCTTTATCTTTTGGCGCTTTATAACTTTATGCGTTGATGCGCCTTTAAATCCATTTAACTTTAACTTTAACTTTATCTTTATCTTTATCTTTATCTTTATCTTTATCTCTATCTCTTTCTCTATCTCTATCTCTTTCTCTATTCTATCTCTATCTCTATCTCTATCTCTATCTCTATCTCTATCTCTATCTCTCTCACTCTCTCGCTCTCTCGTTTCCTCCTCTCCTTTTCTCTTTTTCCTCCCTTGCTATTTCTCTTCCCTTTCCCTATTGATCTATCTATCTCTCTGTACCTCTCTCCATCTCTTTGTCTCTGTACATCTATCTCTTGCTCTTGCTCCGATTGCCCGGACTGCCACTGATTGTGTATTCGTCAACATTTGGTGTGGGCTGGTTCACCGATTGTGCGTCGTCTACAGATCTGTCTTGACTGGTTCACGGATTGTGTGGCCGATCTGGGACGTGAGACCCAGGAGCGCTTCTTCACCGCCCGACTGCTGCGCCTGGACCCGGAGCAAGTGACGGCCCCCGCGCTACGCTGTTTCAAGACCTACTTCGAGCGCGTCAACTTGGATAAGGCCAATTGCAGGCGCGTCGCCGGAAATATCGTGAGTGTGGGCGAGGGAAGGGCAAGGGTGGAGTAACCGGACAGTCATGTCAGGTTACCCCACAGCGCACATACGATGCACAAGCCTAAGACACGAGTTCTGACACATGAGATGAGGTACAGAGCTGCTATACACCACGCCGCTACGCGAGTTAACAACAGCCGTACACTGCCGACGATGGCTGATCGAAATGTCGAGTTTCGAAGACGATTAGTGATCTTCGGAGTTGCCTTCACTCAGAGCTGCATCATCTATATCATGGGTTCTCAGCCGGGGGAAGTCTTCAACAGTTTGGGGCCTTCAAGGAAGTGGACAAAAGCATATTGAAATGTGATGCGTACTCCGTTACATACTGCCTGTTCGAATTAGTGAGGGAAATTGAGTTCCTCTATGTAGATGGTATCTGCCGATTGAGGACATGTGGCCATGCTCATCAGCCAATCTGCCGCCGCGCCAGCTCTCCCAGCAGCCGACACTGCGACTCACGGCTGCTCTGTGGCTGAGTATGGGCTCTGCCTGGCCAGGTGGTGGGTAACCAGTCGCCGCTGGGTGTCGACTATCTGTGGCGTATCCTGACCGAGGTGGCCGACGAGGAGATCTCACGCGCCGTCATCGATGAACTGCTCGGCATCTACTACCTGAACCTGGAGCCGCGCCTCAAACGCGACACCGCCTCGCTGCACAACAAGTTCTACAACGAGTGCTACAACCGACTAGAGGTCAGTACGTGCCTGGTGTTATATGGGTAGGTCAGTGGTTTGAGCGCCGGCCTGCACTGGTGTCCCGTGTCCTGGCAAGACAGGGTTCGAGTCGCTTCACACACTTGCATTTAGCCCCCTACCGGGGCGGCCGTGTCGGTGCATTCAAGGCACGTTCAACGTTCGACCAAATTTCTACTCTGGAACTGGAATTTATGACTCAGGTGCTGCGTCCATAGTTCACGCAACAAGGTGTGCTTGGCGAAAGGATCCTGGTCCATAAAGCCACCCTAGCGAGAATTCGAACTAAATTTCGTTTAAGAAAAATAAACGAAAAGTTTGCTGATAGCGGAGAGTGTGCCGTGGTGTGCGGTAATGGAGTGTGTTGTGTTGGGTATTGGGGTGTGTTGTGTTGTGTGTGTCTGCATGTGTGATTATGTTTATTATGGTGATTGAGTATGTTGTGTTGGTTGTTATCGTGGCGAAGCTAGTGTTGTGGTGTGCGTGTGGTGGTGTTTGTTATGGTGGTGGATGTGTTGTGTTGGGTGTTGTGGTGGTGGAGTGTGTTATGGTGGTGAAGAATGTGTGCTGTGGTGTGTGCTATGGTGACGGAAGTATGTGTGCTGTGGTGTTATGGTGGTGGAGAATGTATATTGTATGTGTGTTATGGTATCGGAGAACGTCTCCGGAGAACTGAACAATCTGTCGGCAGGATATCCGACTTTTTATAGAACTTGCATCCGAGCAGTTCGCTGTGCAAACCTGTTTGAATGTAGGTCCTGTACAGCTGTGGCCATAGAGGAGGCTCCTGTGCATATCTCATTGGTCGGTTCATACCCAGGTAACAGCATTTGTGAGGTGTGGAGCCAGCACTATTCAATGGGTCTCTTCGAGATTAGTCTTAGGGCACCGTGTGTCCTATCTATCATACCTCTATGCTGATGCGCGGGTCTTGTCGAAGATCATCCTGGTGGTACCGACGATGTGTAGCAACGCGAGATAAAGACGCCATTGAAACCAAAAATGATTACAGGTCAATTTAATACCTTTTCGGACAGATATTGAACTCTTCCAAAAGGTTTATGCGCAACGAAGCCTGCATGCATTGGAATACGATCCGAAATTCAGTGAATGCATTTGATATTGTAATGTCTTGAAATTATCTATTTAAAAAGGCAAATATTCTGTCAGAGTGTACTGATAGCAAAATCCTACAATCGTCCTCCTCATCCTTGGAAGACGATATGTCAGGCTTGAACTTGTTGTGTCATGTCATGCCGTGTCACGTCGTCACGCTGCTTTTCCCTCTTCACGTGCAGTGTCGTCGAGCGACGCTGTCGGCCAGCACGGCTGATGTCCAGATGCCACCTGCGACGCCAGAGGCTCCAGTCTCGTCACCCAGCAAAACGGCCAGTCACCGCCGCTCCAGCGACACCTCCTCGGCCGGGTGAGTCAGCTCTGGCCGCCGTTGTTGGTGATGTGCTGGAACGGTTGGCACGTGATTTGTTCGTTTGTTTCACGGGCTTCTTCATTTCCAGGGATAAAGTTATGCTGTTTTTGCTTTTAGCTAGTGTTGGCCACATCATGGCTATCCCAGGTTGAGCTTCTTGCGCTCAGAGCATGTTAGTGCGCCTCGTGGCCATAAGCTGTTTTGTGCTGGTGCATCCGTTTCTGGATGTGATGCCAGCTAACGGGAGCTGTTGATCTAACGCCAGCTCCTCAATGACCAATACATCGTTTCAGTCGTTTTAGCTTAAGTTGTCTAGCAATGTAGACTTGTAATCTCCACAACGTTTGCTACATGGAAATGAGAGCATGTTTTACATGGGATGAGAATCATTCCATTAGTGTGCGAAAAAGATGAAGGTCGCCTAGATTTTGTCGGCATTTATAATCTGTAGACTACAAATAAGATGCACATATTTTGCTGCAGCACTCAGTAGTTTTTCACCTGTTTGCACCTGTTAACTAGCAAGGTTTCTTCATTTAGTGTGCATATTAATTATATTTGAAGATCAACATACACTCGATCTGTTCTTGTTTCTGTATTTTTTGCCAATAACTTTACACTCATGCATTGGATGTCCAATTCGGAAACTCATCCATGCACACCAGTATGGAACGTGAATAATCACGTACATGATATCGCAGGGATTTGTTCGAATACATTCTATAACATGGAGTTTCTCCTGTAATATTTCCTATCATGCCAATATACTAAAGGACCATGGTATTTCTTTGTCGTCATAATTTCTGTTTGCCTCTGTTGAATTTGCTTAACAGAGCACAAATTATTTAATACCCGGCATACAATCGCGACTACCGTACTATGTAAGATGTCGCAGACATTTCGTATGATTTTTGAAGTATTGGTTGGAACACATTTTGCCAAGTGAAAGTCGTATAGGAGTTCATGCAGGATTGTAATAGCAAGGCTACTAATAGATTATAGTAGTAGTTTTCGTGATGACTGTGGCTGCGACGGCCGCGATGATGATATACCTAACGCTAGTATCGGCAAGCCCTGTTTCCCACCCGTGTATTGTCAGTTTGTTCCTGTTTGACCATGATGTGATCGGTATCTCACCTGTATCTGAAACGCATGTGGCCGGTATTTCACCTGTTGCTTACCTTAATTTGGCTTGTGGCTGAAGCGAGGTGTGACTCGAATGCGTCTGTACCGTCAGCTGTCCGGAACGGCGTGGCCTGAGCCGCCTTCTCAGCCTGGTGCGCGCCTACGTGGAGGCCATCGAGAACCTGTACACGGAGCCGCGCTCCATTCTGCCGCACGGCGCCACCTTCCGAGGCGCACCGCTGACAGTTCATCTGACTCACGAGACCACCGAGCTCACCATACCGGTGAGCTCATCCTAGCTCAGCGGTCTGACCCACACTCATGCGCACACTCGCGAACACGTGCACGCACGCACGCACGCACACCTGGCTACATGGGATTGGGGGAATCATGAGATCAGGGCGCAGATTGTAGAAATGTCTACATGACGTCCGAGCGGCTCAGAGCTGAGAAGAGAATCAGTGTTGTAGATTAGTGATATTTAAAAATTGATCAGAGCGCGAAAATATAGCACTGCGTCAGAGGGTGCTTGACCAGGCGTCAGCTGTGCGGCATTAGATACTCATGAATATCATCGCCTATCTAAACAACACGTCGGTTGGCCATTGGGATACATATCGAAGATGGATCTTTGAACAATATCGGGAAGAAACTAAGGTTTTGCCAGCTGCATGCAATTTGTAATCGGCCGTTTGCCCTCTCACGATATTCGGTACAGTTTGGCAGTGTTATTCTCGTTCAGCCAGATACGCCATATTTGCCCAGGCACCAAAGTTACACCATTTCTCTCGGCTGTGCAGCAATGCAATATTATTTGTGTTCTTGTTCCATATCGTGAGAGATGATATGCTAGAGTGGGCCCTGCGTGGTGCAACCAACCAACTCGTGTAGGCGAATAATTTTCCAAAACAGCGCACCGTAGTTAATGAACGCGGCCAAATGCTACGTGTAGCATGGCGTGATATTTTATAGATTATATTACAGACAAGCATGGCATTTACAACTTGTACAATTATTGTGCACCTTTGTATTGCTTTGGGAAGGGCTGCACGTGAATATAAACGGCTCAGCTTGTTGACTCAACATCAGCTTGTAGGAGCTTGCCTTTTCGAGAATCGTGGAAGACGTCACCACATAGTACTTATTCTAGATCAGATTCTTTCTAGTAGGCATGTTGAAAGTCGATATTTCAATTCAATTATAGCGTCATATTTTGAAGGTGCAAACAATAACGTCATTTGTTGAGAAGTAGTCAATCGGGTTTTACCTTTCAGAATTAGACTAAAGTCTTGCTAAAGGAAGTTTCATTTGATATTTGCTAAATATGTGATGCACTTGGTCTGGTGGATCTATGATGCGCAATGTATCCTGTCGTCCAACATGCATGCCATGATTATCTTGTGTGTGATAGGTTTGGACAGACGTGGGTTCAATCTTGCATGAATATTTTATACCAACTACTAGCTGACGTGTTTATCCAATAAACCGGCACCATTCAATAAGAATATGACATGTATGAGTTCAAGGTCTTGCGTAAGTGATACGCACGTCGAACACCATCGTCGCTGCCGACGTTCAGCAGGTAGCAATCGCATAATAAATGGTCTTGTGTTTACTTGCGTGATTGTTGGGAAGTCTACATGCAAATTGAGAATGTAACTGAATTAAAGAACCGAATTAAGGACTGATTTATCTTCGTGCTCTATAAGAACTCCGTGTACTATATCGTCTGTGGCGGTCATTGCCATGAAATATCGGAAGGTGTTGTTCGATGCCCGCACGGGCTTAGGGCAGCAGACTGTAAAGTTTCTTATTTTAGTAGATGCCACCTTTTTTCTTACAGTTGCTGTTATTACTGTTAACGATACCTGTTGTTGAGCCGAGTAATTGTGATGTAAGGCGTCGCGTCACTCGCCCTCGCCTTGCGACACCACCTTTTTCCTACACGCCCCGCCTACTCCGACAGACGCACACGAACGAGCTGGTGCAGTCGCTGAAGTGGCGGGCGGCCGCGCAGCTGAAGCTGGCGCCGTCCGGTGTGCAGCTGCTGATGGGCGACCTGGAGCTGAACAAGCCGCACCAGCTGCTGCACCGTGCCGGCGTCACGGGCGACAGCCGTCTGACGGTCCGCAGCGCCGGGCCCGGCACCGGCCGCAGCCGCGACAGTCAGGTCAGCTGCCGTCCCGCCCAGCTGGCGTGGTGCCGCGGGTGTTCAGATACACGCTCAACTGACGTGCCGGTGATGCTCAGACTCACGTGTGCTCGCGAGTATGTTCTCGTAGCGTTTCGATGCTACGTAGCGTCGAAACCATGCTCTCGATGCGTTCTCGATGGAACGTAGCGTTTCGACCAGTTGCTTCTCCGCTCGTCAGACGGTGCTGGGAAGAGCCACTGATACCATTGCATGGAGTGGTTAATAATATCTGCTGAGTCGCATACTCCGAAGCCTTTTGGCGTTGGTGGGATTTGAACCCGAGTATCTGGTTCAGGAATCAAGAGTCCCCCAGAACTCAGCCTTATCATCTGCGCTGGGGCGTCGGTAGCTCAGTGGTTAAGCTGAGCGTCTTGCACACCAGAGGTATGGGGTTCCATTCCCCGCGATGCCCGTCCTTCCTGTCAGGGGGGAGGCAGGCGACACCATATGACCTCAGCTGCTGAGTGCGTCGCAAAACCACAATCCAATCCATTATCATCTGCGCTACTCAAAACACAGAATTGAGCAGGTGTTAAAAGTGTACGTCAATCAGATACCATGATATTTTTTCCGTACCACTGGCAGACATATCTAGGCGATTTATATCCTTGGCTTGCTGATGGCATTTAATATCATCAGCAAGTCATGGCCAAGAATTTAGTTGGCAGAGCTGCGTTCCGCTTCATTAACCTTGCGTAGCTTCAAAGGCAGCACATGACTGGCCACCAGTCCTGCCAGCGAACCAAACATAGAACACCAGCCCAATACGGCTGCCAGTGGTCTGGGGAAAACATCAGCCCCGCTTCTCTGACGACTGTCCTCGGATGCATGAGGATCCGGACCGATACCTGTGTCCTGTGTCTGAGTCGGCCCGTCTGAGGCCGTGTGTCCTGTGACTGAGTTGTCCCGTCTGAGGCCGTGTGTCCTGTGACTGAGTTGTCCCGTCTGAGGCCGTGTGTCCTGTGACTGAGTTGTCCCGTCGGAGGCCGTGTGTCCTGTCCTGTGGTTATGTGACTGCCGTCCAACATGAGCGCGTGTGTCGGGCAGGCTGAGGCCGAGCCAGCGCCGGCCGCCGAGGGCGGGGCGGCCGCGCCACCGGCGGCCGCCGGCGACGTCTCGTCGGAGCGGTCGCTGCCGGGCGTGGTGATGGCGGCCGGCGGCGCGTTCAGCACGCTGTGTCGACTGGCCGAGCTGCGTGACGCGGCCGTGTCGGCCGGCGCGCGCGCCATTCTCCACCTGATGCCCACCGAGCCGGCCGTGTCGGACGCGCTGGAGACGCTCTGTCAGCCGGCAGGCCGGCTGTCGGCCGCCGCGCCGCGGCCCGCCCAGCTGGTGCGGCAGCTGCTGGGAGCCGCCACCGGCTCCTGGACACCGGCCACCGGGCTCAGGCTCGTCTACAACCTGGAGGTCAGTGGCACTGTGAGCCCAGGCGACCGTCTACAACCTGGAGGTCAGTGGCACTGTGAGCCCAGGCCACCGGGCTCAGACTCGTCTACAACCTGGAGATTAGTGTGGCACTATGAATCCAGACGACCGGACTCAGACTCGTCTACAACCTGGAGGTCAGTGGCGCTGTGAGCCCAGGCGACCAGGTTCAGACTCGTCCACAAACTGGAGGTCAGTGGCATTGTGAATCCAGGCGACCGGGCTCAAGTATGTTCTTAGCCTGGCGTCAATTGGGGGCGAAGCTAAAAGTTTTGTTCTTACTATTTCGCCACCATTGTTCCCCGGTAGGCATTGAATATAAATATTTTTCCGAGTGCTTTTAAATGTTTGCATTGGTCAGTTTTCGGACTAAACGGTAGTTGTGACGTAGACCCGATCCCACCACCCGATCAGGTAATTCATATTTAATGACAGCATTTTAATCGACGAATGGGTCAATAGTGTGTATGACTGTGTCAATAATGTGTAGACACGACTCGCCCGTTAGCGTGTTCCGACTTTATCTGGCAAGCTTCCAGCTGACTTCCAACCGACTCTTCCAGCGGGAGGCTACATATAAGCTTGTGTACCGATGCGGACGCTGTCTTGCCAGGACAGCAGAGAACCAGAGGTCTGCGCTCTTCCGACTAAGCTCCTGGGATGGTTAATTCCAGAAATATATACATATTGATATTCTGATCAGCCAGTTGGTGTCTGGTGCCCACCGGTAGATTTTGTCTGATGGTCTGACCCGTGTCCGCCGACAGGTGTCTGGTGGTCTGACCTGTGTCCTCTAGGAGATGTGTGGCGATGTGACCCGTGTCCGTCGGCAGGTGCTGTGTGGCGATGTGACCCGTGTCAGTCGGCAGGTGCTGTGTGATGGTGTGACCCGTGTCCGTCGGCAGGTGCTGTATGGCGGTGTGACCACGTGTCCGCCGGCAGGTGTTGTGTGGCGATGTGACCCGTGTCCGTCGGCAGGTGCTGTATGGCGGTGTGACCCGTGTCCGCCGGCAGGTGCTGTGTGGCGATGTGACCCGTGTCCGTCGGCAGGTGCTGTGTGGCGGTGTGACCCGTGTCCGTCGGCAGGTGCTGTGTGGCGATGTGACCCGTGTCCGTCGGCAGGTGTTGTGTGGCGATGTGACCCGTGTCCGTCGGCAGGTGTTGTGTGGCGATGTGACCCGTGTCCGTCGGCAGGTGCTGTGTGATGGTCTGACCCGTGTCCGTCGGCAGGTGCTGTGTGGCGGTGTGACCCGTGTCCGTCGGCAGGTGCTGTGTGGCGATGTGACCCGTGTCAGTCGGCAGGTGCTGTGTGATGGTCTGACCCGTGTCCGTCGGCAGGTGTTGTGTGGCGATGTGACCCGTGTCCGTCGGCAGGTGCTGTATGGCGGTGTGACCCGTGTCCGTCGGCAGGTGCTGTGTGGCGGTGTGACCCGTGTCCGTCGGCAGGTGCTGTATGGCGGTGTGACCCGTGTCCGCCGGCAGGTGTTGTGTGGCGATGTGACCCGTGTCCGTCGGCAGGTGCTGTGTGATGGTCTGACCCGTGTCCGTCGGCAGGTGCTGTGTGGCGATGTGACCCGTGTCCGTCGGCAGGTGCTGTGTGGCGATGTGACCCGTGTCCGTCGGCAGGTGCTGTGTGATGGTCTGACCCGTGTCCGTCGGCAGGTGCTGTGTGATGGTCTGACCCGTGTCCGTCGGCAGGTGCTGTGTGGCGATGTGACCCGTGTCGTGGCAGGTGTTGTGGGGGCAGTCGGCAGGTGCTGTGTGATGGTCTGACCCGTGTCCGTCGGCAGGTGTTGTGTGGCGATGTGACCCGTGTCCGTCGGCAGGTGCTGTGTGATGGTCTGACCCGTGTCCGTCGGCAGGTGCTGTGTGATGGTCTGACCCGTGTCCGTCGGCAGGTGCTGTATGGCGGTGTGACCCGTGTCCGCCGGCAGGTGTTGTGTGGCGATGTGACCCGTGTCCGTCGGCGGTGTTAGGTCTGACTGTGTGGGTGTTGGTCTGACCCGTGTCCGTCGGCAGGTGCTGTGTGGCGATGTGACCCGTGTCCGTCGGCAGGTGCTGTATGGCGGTGTGACCCGTGTCCGCCGGCAGGTGTTGTGTGGGGATGTGACCCCTTTTCCCCGGGGGGGTTTTTTGGGGGGGGTGTGTCGTAGTGCTGTGTGATGGTCTGACCCGTGTCCGTCGGCAGGTGTTGTATGGCGGTGTGACCCGTGTCCGCCGGCAGGTGTTGTGTGGCGATGTGACCCGTGTCCGTCGGCAGGTGTTTTGTGGCGATGTGACCCGTGTCAGTCGGCAGGTGCTGTGTGATGGTCTGACCCGTGTCCGTCGGCAGGTGCTGTCCGGGAAGCTGATGCCCTGCCGGTCGGAGGGCGGCGCCGAGGAATCTGCGCGCACCTTCTGCCGGGCGTTCCTGGAGCACGGCGGTCTGACCGAGGTGCTGGCCGTGCTCAGGAGGGAGCCTCCGCAGGGAGCCGGCGGCGACCAGGACCTGGTGCAGCAGCAGATCTACCTGCTGACACTGCAGATCGCCAGGTCAGCCTCTCAGACGGCCGCTGGGCGGCAGGTCTATGCCTCTACACAATGCGCGCCAGTTCGGATGTGTTAGTGTAAAACGATGCTGATTGAGTATCTGGGTTTAAGGGCGCGCCGACTACAGGGTCATTTAGCGCCCATAGGTGTAAAACGATGCATTGCAGGTAAACTAGTTCCGTCTCGAGTCGAGTGTTTCGCTTGTTATTTACATTTCACTCCGGTAAATGTAAATTATATGCTGGACCTATGGTAACGCCTACACCGCATGTGTGTTATATACGTGTTCTGTTTTGTATACGAGGCTCTTCTCTGCTCACCACATTGATGGCACGGTCGCAGAAGCGAATAAGGCATGCATATATGCAAATATGTTTATATGTATGTATGTATGTATGCATGTATATTTGTGTCCGTGTGCGAGTGCATAAATGTGATTGTCATATTTACATCTCCGGTGCCAAAATCCGACGTGTTTGGTTACATCTGACACGTAACTAAATATTAATTTCGCCACATTGTCATTGCATGTGCTCACCTGATTTTTGTTTTATTCAGTGGTCTGTCGGTAGTATGTCCATCGCCGTTGGCTGGTCAAGTAGGACTGTTTGTTGGGCCATACTGAGGTCTTTGTCGCCAGGTTCCTGCTGTGTGACCGGCCCGATCTCGCCAAGGCACTCCAGTCGTCTCCGATCTCGAAGCCAACGCCGGCCAAAAAGTCTGCGCTGGATGTCCGTGCTCCCGCGTCGCACGACACCCTGCATGTAGGTGGCGGTGGCGGCAGGCGCCATACGGGCCTACCGCCGGCTGGCAGCCGGATCCTGCCGCTGGCCGGCAGCTCGGTCCCGCACACCCAGCTCGGCCCCGTTTATCCAGCTCGACCCCACACACAGCTCGGTCACGCTTACCCAGTTCGTTCCCGCTCGCTGCCAGACGACTGTCTGTGTCTTCGCCACCCATTGAATGAAGCTGCAACACATATTAAATGTGTCATCTTCTTGTCCCAGAATCCAGCAGTCCTGGAGCTACTTTGGGAGTCGTGTTTAATTCATGGGCCAAACAGATTTGCGAATACCGTAGTGCCAAAACGCAATGAAGCCCGGCTTTAAAACTTACGATATTCTATGGGCTGCACTATGAAAACATGCGTCCATTTCTGTCCTCATTGTTTGTTTTTTAAATTATGATTGATCATGTTGACATATGTAACGATAATCTCAATCGCAAGACAGTGTAACCAATATTACACTAGATATAATTTTCGCACTAGGTGACTTAAAATTTTCCTCTTAATATCATGGTCTGTGGAGCAAAATATAGCACTGGACTGATAAATAATCGTAGTTTATGAGGGGGAAAACTGTAGCTTAGTTCGTCTATTTCCGGTGTCGCTCAAATTAACAAGCATACATTGATAAAAGGCTCGAAACTTGACCTATTTGTAAGATAATTTCCAGGTATTTGTATGTATAGAGAGCTGCGCTGTCCACGGAGTTGGAGCTGTGCTGCTCGGCGCTGTTCATGGAGTTGGAACTGTGTTGCTCATAAGCTAATCATGCGCTGCTCATGGAGTTAGGGATGTGCTGCTCGGCACTGCTCATAAGCTAGCCATGCGCTGCTCATGGAGTTAGAGATGTGCTGCTCGGCACTGCTCATGGAGTTAAGAGATGTGCTGCTCGGCACTGCTCATAAGCTAATCATGCGCTGCTCATTGGAGGGGGGGGGGGAATGGTTGATTCAACGGAACCAAGTCGTAATTGGGGGGGGGGGACGAAATTATATCAAATCGATGGAGAAGAAGAGATGGGGATAATTGTAATGTCATGTTATGCTCGATTCGGGGTTGTGGCCGCGGTAGCTCAGTTGGTAGAGCGTCGGACTCTTGATCGCAAGATTGTGGGTTCGAATCTCACAACCGACGGCATTTATCCGAGTCCACCCGCGACCAATCGGCGTGATCGGTTGTCGACGCTATATGACCTAGCGGTTAAATGCGTCGTAAAATATCCCAAGGCATACCGCACGTTATGCTCAAATACTAAGACCTGCCTCCAACACTGTCACGTCACGGTACAGCTGGGAGTTACCGGTGTGGTGCCTCCTGCCTCCAACACTGTTCCGTCTACACCTGGGAGTTGCCGGTACAGTACCTGTTTCCTCATCAGTCCTCACTGTGCCGTCTGTCCGGCAGAGTCTGCCGGCGGCTGAGCTGCACGAGACGGTATCGTGCCTGCTGCGGCTGGCATGGTCGGCGGCGGCCGGCCGGCTTGGCCAGTCTTCGTCGATGGTCGCGCGTGAGAAGCGTTCGCCGGTGGAATTCTACGTGATGGACGAAGGACGCAGACAGAGCAGCTCCGGTCAGTGAGACAGGGCTCGCATTGCCGTCCACACGGCCGCGATTGGTGGCAGAACTGAGTGCCTGGGGAGGGCAGGGACGTCATGTAGCAAAAGATGGTGTTGGGCTGAGTGGGATTGATTGGTGGTGGGTGGTGATGGAGCTGGGATTAGGCATGTTAACATTCGATCCGCACTGATATATATATATATATATATATATATATATATATATATATATATATATATATATATATATATGTATATATTATACTATAGATTGGGGTGAAAAATACATGAAGTTAATGGAAGTGACATCGATGGATGCATCTCCATGGTACCTCATGTATAAAAGTCTATATTATTAGAAACTATAGCTATTACTGAGGGGAATTTGCCCCTCAAAAATATATAAAAGAACACCCCTGGTCCAGACGCATATGAAAGAAAAATGGAAAACAATCCTGAAAACCGGCTGCAGGTTCCTTATCCGCACATGGGTGATAAGGGCGTGACATTCCACCCAGTATCGGTACCTCCGCCTGTAGCCTGAATATAATGTTGACCCCTTTTCCTGGCCGGAGGGGTACCAACTTTCTCATGGGAGGCACATGCCACCAGTGCCCCCACCCTTGTTTACGCCCTTGCACCGAGTGGGGAGGAATTATGTTGCAACATTGCAATGGGAAAAGACGCCGTGGCTGGTACTGGACAGCCATGAACAAGCTATGTGAATGGGACACGGTGACCTGGTATTGGCATTCGGCGTTCGAACGTAGCCGAGTTAAATTAAACATTTGAGTTGTGTGCCATTCGTTTTTCAGATTTTGTTTTACCTACCTGGTGAAAAGTATTCGTATGCATTCTCAATCCAGGTTGTTCTGCATGTTTTTGTTATCGTACGTTATATTGAGATAATCGCCTAGTCCGGCGTGTGGATAGTTACGCCGTGATGACGTCACATGTCGGCTTGTGCCACGCCGAGTTAACATCACGAGCGGGCTGGCGTTGCTCTGTGCTGACGTCACGGATAGGTTGACGCGCCGTCATGGCGCCGTCGGCGCGCTGATGACCTCGGCGCGCTGATGACCTGGGCGCGCTGTCGCGTTGATATCGCGGGCGTGCTGACGTTGCGTCATGTTGATATTCTGGGCGTGCTGACGTTGCGTCGCGTTGATATCTCGGGCACTCTGTCGTTACGTCGTGCTGGTATCCTCAGCGTTCTGATGTTACATCGCGTTGATATCCCCGACACTTTGGCGTTACATCGTGCTGATATCCCGGCCACGCTGACGTTGCGTCGCGTTGATATCCCGTGTACGCTGACGTCGCGTAATTCTGACATCCCGGGCGTGCTGACGTCACAGGCTCCACCACCAGCAGCGCCAGCGAGGGCGACAGTGTCGGCGTGCAGGCGGGCACGACCGGGCCACAGCAGCAGCAGCTGTCGGACGGCGACGCTCTGGTGGCCAGACTCGCCCTCCAGCTCATGGTCGCCTGTTTGCAGAGCCGGCCACACTCATTCAGTGAGTAGACCCGGCCGCTGCCTACGTACCAGGCGGAGGTCATCACCTGACCTGAGCCATGTCACCCAGTGAGCAGTGGATACGAGGTTTGCATGTCGTACCAGCGTGTGCAGGTTACATCCGCGATTTGTGTATGACATATGTAGCTATATTTATAGGGCGGTCACGGTGAAGGAGCTTTTCCACAATATGCCAAGCTGCTTACGTATTTTTTATTTTGTAATATCTTCTCATTATTATAATGCTGCCCAACATTAGTTTCTAGGTATAATTGAACTTGCTCTTCAGAAGTCGAGTATCGGCCTTCGTGGATACTCGATATTTCGCTACAAATAGTGCGCGAGTAGTGGAAACTCCACGGTGTTTCGAGATCGAACAGGTTAGATAAGCAAAAAGTCATGGTGTTGCTGCCCATGAGATTTCACGATTGGTGCCAGGGACGCCCTGTTCCTAAGGTATTAGTTAGCCTGTTATTTTCGATCTCAGATGAACTTCCATAAAATCAAGATCTCTAGCCGTTATCGTGAAATGCATGGAAACTGGGTGCTGATAGTAATGGTAAATGCTTACCATAGTGTTATTTGCTTCTTGTCAAATTCACGACATCGATGTCAGTTTTGGATGCCCAGGCCACGAGACGAGTAAGGGTAAGGAGTTATTATCAACGCTAAAAAGCAAAGACATTGTACAAAGGTCATTGTTATGTTCTTCAGGGTAAGCTTGAATAAAACTGTTAAATTTGGCCCTACATTTGCCGACGGGTGACTCGAATTTAAAAAAGACTTGTCTCAAGTTATTGAGCTCAGATGACCGCAAGGTCAGTGACCTATGTTGTCTTGTTTAGTCGAGTTTTCAGTTGCATAATGCCAAACTTTGGCCGTGGCCATATATTAGGTCACATTTAACGGCGAACATCTGATGAAAATGTCACGCATGTGGCAGGCTTTTGTGACATCAAATCGCATGTATGATCCCTGAGAGGAACATTAACTTAAGCCCTTAATCGCTATAGTACCACACTTATCCGGGCGAGGTGGTTCCTGGCCTAGTTTCTGGGTATCAGCTGCGTGTTGGCCACGCCGCCCTAGCGGTGCCGTCCCTGGCCGCCGCCACGGCCGCCTCTCGCAGACTCTAGTCACTTGGTGCACGCACCCATCCGTGGACTGACCGTGGATGGGCCCATAGGGGACTTTCGTGGGCTCGTCCAGTGACCACTTGAACTAGCTTTGGATGAGGAAGCAGATTAATACCTGTCCATGCACGTCGCTATTCCAGGTGCGATGGTCCTGTAGTCTGGTGGCAGATGGATGAGATTGTCTGTGCGCTCAATGTCTGGTGCTGGTGTCGCCCGTCTGCCTCCACCCTCAACCGAGCGATCTGTCTCATTGCGAACCTGCCCTCGCCCACGATATTGCTGCACAACAGGGTCTGCCGCACAGCCTCCCCGGCTGAGTACCAGGCGGAACTCGTGACGTGTAAGGCCACCAGAACTTGCACATCTTCTGCAGCCGGACCAACTCCAGCAGCATTGGGCGGACGTGGGAGGAGTGTGGCTTACCTGCCCATCCTCGTATTCAGGTTACCTGTACTCACTGCCGCACGTGCGCGACTGTATCGTGGACATGCTGCTCGGCTCGCCGTCCGCCCAGCTGCGCCAGGTGGTGGCAGATCAGCTGCTGCTGCTCAGCCAGCTGGTGGCGCCGCAGGTCACACCGTCACCGCGCGACTTCATCACCCAGGTCAGCCAGGTCATACCACGTCACCCAGGTCAGTCAGGTCACACTACATCACCCAGGTCAGCCAGGTCACACCACATCGCCGAGGTAGATCAGGCCACATTACATCAAGTTCAGTCAGGGCATACCACATCACTCAGGTAAATCAGATCTCACCACATCACCCAGATCAGTTAGGTCACTATCATCCAGGCCATGCGACTTCAAGTCGCACGTATCATACCACCTAGGGTATCGCGGTACCTCAGTCGGTAGGGCGTTGCACTCTTGATCGTAAGATCGTGGGCTCGAATCCCACAACCGATGAGATTATCGAGTCCTCCCATGGTCAACCGGTGTGAAAAGTTGGCGACGCTACGTGACCTAGCAATTGAATGCGTGGTAAAGCCCAAGATCACGCCGTTTAAGTCAGTCAAGTCGCATTGTCGAAGCTTGATCAGTCGAGCCACATTGTCTCGGCCATGTCGTTTCAGTTGGTCAGTTATGTCATTTCCATCGGTTCCTACAATTCCAGCCAGGCTACACCACCCCAGTCATGTGAGACAGTCTCAATCAGATCGGATAATCTCAGTCAGATGGGTGAGGCCACTTCGTCTCAGTCGGTCCATTTGATCGCCCCAAATATCAGGTTAGTTCTGTCTCACCACCTAGTCAGGTCACAGTTCGGACGATCAATGCATGCCTAATATGTGCGCTTGTTATGCTACCAGCAGCCTGCACAGCGAGGCCTAATGTCAGTTGATTTATAATGACATCGCAGACGCCGAATCAGTTCTTGACACCTGCGGACCCGTTTCCAGGGCTTGTGTTTCAGTGGGCTAAGACTATGTGCTGCCACTTGCGGATTAAAACTGATGATAGGATAAGCTAAGGGAGTGAACTAGATGAACTGGGACATGGTATTACCGTCCTATAGATCAGGTGGAACGGCATCCACAGCATTTTAATGCATATGTCATCAACGACTTCTACCTTTCGATAAGCACGTGGGTAATGTTTTCAAAAATGTTTGGGATCAAGCCCTGGTCTTCTTTTGAAGGCGGCATTAAATACCCGGATTGGCAACAAAATAGGCTTGTCTGCCGGTACTTTCAAGATTTCCATGGATAATGGTGGTAAATTCCGCTTGCAAGTTCACACCAATTTCACCATGGAAGCCAACCAGCTCCAAGTCGTGATCTTAATGTCTTTTGAAATATCAGGAAGACTGGTTGTCTCTTCCAACTTGTGTCGAATTACTTCTTTTTTTTTGCTTGTGCCAAACACCAAGTCGTCGGCTACTGCAAACGATGTCAGTTCACCGCTGCTGGCCTTTCCGTGTGATTACTCACCTCACCGACAGCTACCGAGTTAATTTCTGGTTTGTTGTGTGTCCGATAGGTGGTGCTGAAGACACGCGCGCCGCTGTGGGTGTCGTCAGGGTCGTCTCGAGCGGCCAGCCACCGGCTGCTGGTACAGTCGGAACAGTACTTTCGATTGCGGGCCCACCTGCTTACTGGGATGAGCGGTACGTGGACTGGGGACGGTGCACAGTCTGAGGGGACTGCTTACTGCTGTACGGTGACAATGTGTTGCCTGAGGAGGCGATACACTGCCCTGTGGTGACGGAACACAGTCTGAGGGGACGGCATACTGTGGGAACGGTGTGCAGTCTGAGGAGATGGCACACTGCTGTACGGTGACGATGAGCTGCCTGAGGAGGCGATACACTGCCCTGTGGTGACGGAACACAGTCTGGGGGGACGCATACTGTGGGAACGGTGTGCAGTCTGAGGAGACGGCACACTGCTGTACGGTGACGATGTGCTGCCTGAGGAGGCGATACACTGCCCTGTGGTGACGATGTGTAGGTTGAGGAGATGGCATACTGCCGTACAGTGGCAATGTACTGCCCGAGGAGATGGCATGTTTCCCTGTGTGGGCGGTACATGGTTGGAGGAGACTGCATGCTGTTACTGTTAAGCAAGTTTTCATTCACTCTTGGTCGGTGTGAGCCATCATGTTCAGTGTGTCCATAATTGGTGTTACCTGTGAATTAGGACAGTTGCAAAAGCCATTCGCCGAGATATTACTGCATAAAATGAAGTAAGCTGACCCCAACATCAAACCTGTCGTGTCTTTGATCAGTGTCGCGATATTACAAGGACTTGCAGCTGGCCTCCGACCTGACCTAACGTGACCTCTACCAGCGGCGGACCAGACCAGGCTGTCGGTGAACGCGGCTTCGATGGCCGAGGACGAGACGTGCTGGCTGCAGAACTTCAGCGCGTCGCCGTCCTACGACACGGTGGGCGTCACTGCCGACGACGTGCTGCTGGCTGGCCACCTGGACCTCGTGCGGGCCCTGGTCACGTGCGACGCAGTCAGTCGCATCAGCATCGGTACGTGTAATCGGTGCCGGCTCCTGCCCTTCCCCGAGCCGGTCCCGGCAGGCGCCGCGCTGGTCCAGTGTCCGCGCATGTGTCCTGCGGTCGGGTTACCTGCACTGCGGGCGTGGGCGTCGGTGTACAGGATGGTGCAAGTGCCGTCAGCGTTGTGCTGTGGCGTGACTTATATCTTAGTCTTCTATGTGGTTATTAGTCCAGTGGCGAGCATGTTCTTTAATGGTGGGTGCAGTATGATCTAGCTGGGGGTCGACGCACTATAATGCTCCAACTTCTCCAATGTCGGCACGCCCGTTAGCTATGTGAACCTGTGTGGTTCTTATCGGACCTAGATGGCTAGGATGGCTGCTAGATCCGCGGAGCCCTACCGTTGTCAGACGTAGTAATTGTAAATGGTGAAAACCGTCCAGCATTTAATTTTCATTTCGGAGTTCTGGATAGAAATGTATAATTTATGCACAAATAGCAGATCAGAACGATTGTTGCGAGTGCATTTCTTGCACATAGCCGGCCATGGTAGCTGTAGGTCATGCTGCTGACAATTATGGATGATGGTTGGATGATATCGCAACAGGTAAGTCTTTTCTTTCCTGGGGTGTATAATATTTTGGTGGTCAAACTCCAAAAAGACGCTGTTTTTTTTCAGCCAGTGTGTTAGCACCAATCCACAATACGGCTGTTCTAGGTCTCACGTCAGATAGTAGATATGGAGGCACATGTTTAGCCTGTGCCCATACCATCACATGCGCAGATACAATAAAAAATACACGCACACAAAATAACAAAGGGGATTTGGGCTAACACACAGTGAGCTGACTAGCGTACAGACGGCGCGGGGATGGCAGCACACCAGTCAGGCTCTGTAGTAAGCCCCAACGCTGCCACACAGTGAGCTAGTCCTGGCGTACAGGCTATGCGCGCCGTGGGCCAGAGCGGCCTCAAAATCGCCGAGTGATCAGCGGAATATCACAGTGGTGCAATACCACGTTAAACAGGATTGTTTTAAGCTCTCGAGCTGATTCCAGCTGATATTCTAGTGTGCATCTCACGAACAGATCCGTGGAGGGGGAAGTAATTAAGCGTAAATCGCCGCCACCTGGTATGATGTTTTTCATGTGAATATTATCAGCACGAATAATTTCCTAATACCAGACAAGTAAACTCCGTTGTAGTAATATGTGTGACGGTGTGTAGCTTCATCAGTCTTCTACGTATGAACGCAAAATGGAGTTCATTTCAGAGCATTGTATGATTTGTCGACCCCATCAGCATATTTCACCAGTAATATGCTACGTCAGAATACATGGTATGCACAGCTCATTTTGGCATATTTTGGCTAAGTCTCAAATTTCGAGAGTGGAAAACGAAACGAAATTCTAAAACGAATAGGTATTTTGTGGATAAGAACCTGAATAGTGTTTCGCTGAGCTCACTGGTCGTGAGCTATGGTCTGATGTTGTGCTGAACTCACTGGTCTGATGTGCTCTGAGCTCACTGGTCTGATGTTGCGCTGAGTACTGGTCTGATGTTGGTGAGCTCACTGGTTGTGTTGCGCTGAGCTCACTGGTCTGATGTTGGCTAGCTATGGTCTGATGTTGCGCTGAGCTCACTGGTCTGATGTTGCGCTGAGCTCACTGGTCTGATGTTGGCTGAGCTCACTGGTCTGATGTCGCTCTGGCTCACTGGTCTGTGTTGGCTGAGCTCTGGTCTGATGTTGGCTAGCTCATGGTCTGATGTTGCGCTGTCACTGGTCTGATGTTGCGCTGAGCTCACTGGTCTGATGTTGGCTGAGCTCACTGGTCTGATGTTGGCTGAGCTCACTGGTCTGATGTTGGCGAGCTCACTGGTCTGTGTTGGCTGTACTGGTCGTGTTGCGCTGAGCTACTGGTTGATGTTGCGCTGCACTGGTCTGATGTTGCGCTAGCTCACGGTCTGATGTTGCTGCACTGGTCTGATGTTGCGCTGAAGCTCACTGGTCTGATGTTTGCGCTGAGCTCACTGGTCTCATGTTGCGCTGAGCTCACTGGTCTGATGTCGCTCTGAACTCACTGGCCTAATGTCGCGCTCCAGGTCAGACGCTGATCGACACTCTGCTGGACGACTTCCTGTTCCCGGCGTCACGTCGCCAGAGTGCCGACAATTCGCCCGTGTCTCTTCCTCGCTGTCAAGGTCCCTCCGCCCGTCCAGCCGCCTACAGGTACGCAGTACATGGCCCTCGCTGCCGAGGTTTCTCCGTCCGTCCAGCCACCTACAGGTGCACAGTACATGGCCCTCGCTGCCGAGGTTTCTCCGTCCGTCCAGCCTCCTGCAGGTACGCAGTACGTGGTTCTCGCTGCCGAGATCCCTCCACCCGTCCAGCCACCTACAGGTGCACAGTACATGGCCCTCGCTGCCGAGGTTTCTCCGTCCGTCCAGCCTCCTGCAGGTACGCAGTACATGGTTCTCGCTGCCGAGATCCCTCCACCCGTCCAGCCGCTTGCAGGTATGCAGTCCATGGCCATCGCTGTCGCGGTCCCTTCGCCCGTCCAGCCACCTGCAGGTACGCAGTACATGGTTCTCGCTGCCGAGATCCCTCCACCCGTCCAGCCGCTTGCAGGTATGCAGTCCATGGCCCAGCTCCCAGCTTGTCGCCTCTGGTTCGCCTTCGCTTGGTCCAGCCAGCCTGCAGGTACGCAGTACATGGTTCCTCGTTGCCGAGATCCCTCCACCCCCAGCCTGGTTGCAGGTCTGGGCAGTCCATGGTTCCATCGCTGTCGAGGTCCCTTGCCCGTCCAGCCACCTGGTCAGGTAGCGCAGTACATGGTTCCTCGCTGTTGAGATCCCTCCACCCTGGTCAGCCTGAGCGTGTGTGGGTCCTCATGTCCATGGCTTCAGTCGCTGTCGTGGTCCCTTTGCAGCCCGTCCAGCCACCTGGTCAGGTACGCACGTACATGGTTCCTCGCTGCCGAGATCCCTCCACCCGTCCAGCCGCTTGCAGGTATGCAGTCCATGGCCATCGCTGTCGCGGTCCCTTCGCCCGTCCAGCCACCTGCAGGTACGCAGTACATGGCTCTCGCTTCCGAGGTCCCTCCGCCCGCCCCAGCCGCCTCCAGGTACGCAGTTCATGGCCCAGCCTCCCAGCTTGTCACCTCTGATTATATCCGCCAGTGCAAATGTGGTCTGGCCAGTCTGGGCGTGTGTGGTTCCTCATGTTGAGGTCCTCTCCCCGCCTGGTCAGTCTGGGCGTGTGTGGTTCCTCATGTTGAGGCCTCCCTCCCGCCTGGTCAGTCTGAGCGTGTGTGGTTCCTCATGTTGAGGTCCTCTTCCCGCCTGGTCAGTCTGAGCGTGTGTGGTTCCTCATGTTGAGGCCTCCCTCCCACCTGGTCAGTCTGAGCGTGTGTGGTTCCTCATGTCGAGGTCCTCTTCCCGCCTGGTCAGTCTGAGCGTATGCGGTGCTTCGTAAGGAGGCCCCTCCCCACCTGCACAGACTGGACCTGTGTAGTTCTTCGTGATGAGGCCTCCCCGTCTTGCCATTCGGGACCTGTGTGGCACCTCGTTATCGGGCCTCCTTTCCGCCTGGCCAGTCTGTATCTGTGTGGTGCCTCGTGATCAGGCCTTCTTCCTGCTTGGCCAGCCTGGGCCTGTGTGGTGTCTCGTGATTAGGCCTCCTCCCCTCCTGGCTAGTCTGGGCTTGTGCTCTGAATCTGGTCAGGCTGTTCTGGTGTTGAGCGCGTGTGTCAGGCAGGCTGTTCGTGGAGCTGTGCCGGGGCTGTCCTGATGTTGAGCGCCTGTGTCCGGCAGGTTGTTTGTAGAGCTGTGTCGAGGCTGTCCTGGTGTTGAACGCGTGTGTCCGGCAGGTTGTTTGTAGAGCTGTGCCGAGGCTGTTCTGGTGTTGAGCGCCTGTGTCCGGCAGGTTGTTTGTAGAGCTGTGTCGTGGCTGCCAGGAGAACTTGGACCTGATCTGCTCTCAACTGGTGGAACGCCACCACACATTCGACGGTGAACTCTCCAAGGAGTTTGATGTGAGCACTCTACACCGCTGCTGCGCCGATCCATGTACGGAGAAGTTGCCTTATGCCGCCCCGGAGAGTGTGCGGTGTATGAAGCTGACTCGTCGTGCTTGAATCAGTGTTGGAATAGTTGGATCAATGGCGACGTCACCGCTGGCCACGTGGGGCACCGGTACGCTGCAGTCGTATTTTTTTCATTTGTCGATAATGTGTTTGAACTATCCGTGAACACAATTGCTCTAAGCCCCATGACTTATACTGACGCTTTTGCTGGGGTCGTCCTTGATTAGATCCCCAGATATGTGGGCGGTTTATGCCATGTATTAAGCTTTCGCATTAAGCACCTTTATGGGTCGGTTCGCACTTTAGTAATTGTGAGGGATGCTTAAACGATAGTTATGTCTTCGTAGTACCCAACCGATGGTCTCACAGAATGTTGCCGGCGATATTTATAGTAATTACATCGCGTCAACTATCCTTTAAGCAAGCTCTGTGGCCTGTTTCTATCTGTCGCTGGCAGATATAGCGGGCTGCCAAGCCGTCATGATCCTCATTATTGATTGATGACTCAAAGATTGAATTGCGATGGAAATGGGACGAGCTAATTCTCACCCGAAAATTGGGATCTTCCCAAATTTATCTGGATTTGCCTTTTCGACCTAGGCATACAAATAGTAAAGCCCGCTTCACACTGCGGCCTGACTGGAGAGAAGTCCGGTGGTCGGATCGGCATTTTTACCTTATATGGTAAAAGTTGCGGTACGGCCGCCGGACATTTGTCCAGCCTCTGTATGAACTGGATACCGCGCGCCAACGTCAGGCTACCGTCAGAGTCTTGTCCGGCCGCCGGACCGCCAGCCCGTTCAAGTTGAACCACGCTGTATATGTCGATCCGGCGGCGGCCGGACGACTTGAGCAGTTTCTGCATGCGCCCGTTGCGGCCCAGCCATTCGCCCATTGTCTCGGGCGTGCCATTAAGATAAGGGAAGTGGTGTCGCGCCACGAAGTACCCACCGTATTTCCGTCGTAAGTGTATCGTGCTGTTCCAAGGATGTGTGAAGGTCTTCAATTGAACGTGTATTTGCTACATCTATTCATTATAGATGTATTATCATTATGGTTCTAGAAATGTGGCACTGTTTTTTTTTGGTGTAGGTGAATCAGGCGTGAGCGAACTATATTCATGTATTTACCGTGGGTAATCATAATGGTCATGGATGTCGTTTTATGAAATAATTGTCAACAGCAAAAGAAGATGAGAGCACATTAAACATTTACCAAGTGGGTATGCTTCAAGCCCCATAGTATTCCATCATTTGAATTTCAGTTTGCATTGTTTATTGTTATGCTCAGGTGGTGGGTACCATCGCCAATCCTTCGACACGATATCTTCGTTTCCAGCATCCAGCACTAGCCGACTTTTCCGAGCAAAACTTGCCTGCCAAGTCACCTCGCTCAGTGCATTTAGTTCCCTAACCGGCACAAATATAACTGAAATATCCGTCGTGTGCCGTGTTTTACACGGCATGTATGCTGTGGGTAGTAATCAGCACCGACAAGTGGTTTGGGCGGGTGCTGACATCCTGTCGGACCGTACTGGCTGGCCGCCGTGTAACGCTCCGCTGACCCTGCTGACCTCGTGACCTGCACTGTCAGTATGCGCCTCCACTGGACGGACGCGCCGCCTGTGACTACGTGGGTCTGAGGAACGCCGGCGCCACCTGCTATATCAACTCAGTGCTGCAGCAGCTGTACATGGTGCCGGGACTGCGAGAGGCTGTGCTCGGCGTGCAAGATGACCAAATTGCAGAAGACAGGTAACGGGCTTTCCAGAGGCTGTACTCGGTGGACGAGTGGTCTAGGGGTAAGATGCTCGTCTCACAATCGAAAGGTTGTGGGTTCGAGTCTCACCTGTCGCTACTCTTCGCCCGCGACCAATCGGCGTGAGAGATTGGCGACGCTACATGACTCAACGGTCGACGTGTCGGAAAACCAATAACCAACCAACCAGAGGCTGTACTCGGCGTATGCCATGACCAAATCACAGAGCCCAGGTAGCGGGCTGACAAAGGCTATACTCGGCGTTTAACACGACCATATCACAGCCCAGGAAACTGACTGCCAGAGGCTGTACTACCTGTACTACGACGAAATCACAGCCCCCGGTAACGGGCTGCCAGAGGCTGCACTCAGTACATCACGCGACCATATCACAGAGGACATGTAACGGATCGCCAGAGGCTGTACTCAGCACATAACATAACCGTATCGCAGAAGATATGTAGTGGACCGCCAGAAATAACTGGTTATATGGAACAACCAAATAACAAGACAGGTGACCCAAGGTAGAACTGGGTAGCAATGAACAGGTACCAAGCTAGGTAATGGGACAGGGAACCATTATAATAGATAATGCAGACGATAGGAAGCGGAACGTAGACAACCTAGATAACAATAACGTCTGAAAATTATAAGCGATGGGAGTGTGGACTCTGTCACTGACCATGGAAGCGTGGAGAGTATTATTTACCACATTTCCTACATTCATCATGTAAACCTTTACCCTAATTGAGGCACATGGTTAGTTGGGGTGGGGGTGACATGTGCCAGCACTATCCCAGCCTGTGCACGGGCCGGGTTGGAAGAGATAGAAAACAACTTTCACTCCGATGACAATTAATTTTTGAATGAACTACGCTAATTGCTTCTTTTTTAAATTGTCGATTTCCTTGTAGAAAGCGAAATGCAACTCACTTGTATCTGCTGAGCATGTGAAGGTGAAGCAAAGACGCTGGGAAGTGAGTTCGCTTGGGCTGTGAACCTCCGTTCTTGTTCTGTTGCTGGAAATGCATTGCTTTGTTCAACGATTATAACTGCCGTCATCCAGAATTGTATCTGTGACAAAATTATGGTGCATTGCGTAATATGCACGTGCATTTTGAATGAAATCCCAGTTCTTTTGTTCATATTTGCAAGGCGAGCAGTAGCGGACAAGAAAACCCGAGAAGCAGGCAAGAAAACAGTCACGTGACAAGTTTCTTTACTGGTATTCTCGATTGAGTTGTCGATGTGGAATGTGCAAGAATATATATTCCTGCACATTCACACAACACACATAATTTCACAACCGGTGAGATTACCGGATCCGCTTCCGTCCGATCCGTATGACATTTTGGCAGCACTCAACGTAGCGTCGTCGACTGTCGAGCAGCATTATTGCTTAACATTCGAATTTGTCTTAGAACGCAAGGTCCTTCTTTTCAGGTCATGCAGCCTCTTTGGTCCGTTAAGGGAAAGCAAGGCCATTAACCTCGATTATTACTTGATGGCATTTTTCAATTAGTGCACTAAGTAGGTTATTTTACAGTATAAATGTTAGTGCAACGATTTTTATCCCCGACCTCTAAATACGCCATGTACAAGTTAACTTATTTCACGCTGGGTGTAGCCTATGAGGGTTCGACCTGACCTGGCCTGTTGTACATGCACATTGCGATGTAAAGTGAGACGCTGATCGAGTTTATGAGATCCTAAGCTACACTCTGATTTGTTCGCGGCACTATCTGAAATAGATCCTATGCATGCTTTGATTCAAACCGATAAGCTCTACGTTACAAGCAGCTTCGCCCTTTGACCTGTCTTCAAGAACCAATGCTCATCAATTGCTATTTCGTATGCTTTTGGTTTATTATTTCTACCAGTTTGGTTCGCTAAGTTTTTTTTTTTATCTTGCATAATGATCCTGGTTTCTTTGTATTCCACCCCATGATTAAGTCGTAACAAACTTGTTCCTCGGTATTTTATCTGGTAATTGGTCAATAGTTTGTCATACCTTTTATTCCTTTATGTTATCCTACTAAGCCTGTCGCTTTTTGTGGTTCTACCATATTAAACCCGGTCACCACGTCGTACAGTAGCGTGTTGCGCTGTTGTCTGGCATACTGTTCCTGCTGTGTGGTAAAACCTCTGTCCTGTTGTATGGTAGAACCTATTCCCTGTTGTGCGAGAGTGCTCCGTTATGTTATACGGCAGGACTGTGCGCTGTCCCTAGCCCAAGGCAGCGACGCTGTCCTGTGTTACTACTTTTCCATGTCATTTGCTAGCAATATGCCCTGTCTAGTGCTAGTGCTCTACCCTGTCGTATGCTAATTATCTGCCCTGCCGTGTGCCAGTGCTCTATCTTGTCATGTGCAAATAATTTGCCTTACCGTGTGACAGCACTCTACCATGTCGTGTGCCAGTACTCTGCCCTGTCGAGTGCTAGTGTTCTGAAATGTGCTAATACTCTACCCTATGGTGTGCCTCGGCCACCTGCTGGCTGGTGATGTATCGCGGCACTCGCCTGTACCCTGTGCCGCCTGTTATAGTAAGCTGTGTCAGCTGCAGATGGTGTTCGGCCACCTGCTGGCTAGTGATGTATCGCGGCGCTCGCCTGTACCCTGTGCCGCCTCTGTTATAGTGAGCTGTGTCAGCTGCAGATGGTGTTCGGCCACCTGCTGGAGCTCAAGCTGCAGTACTTTTCACCGGAACGCTTTTGGACAGTGTTCCGACTGCGAGGCCAGCCCATCAACGTGCGCGAGCAGCAGGGTTAGTAGGTCTTCGTGCAGCGCCAGACCGTCGCTAGTCTACGCCTTAGCACTGCCCACATTTCCCCGGTAGCTCAGTTAGTTAGAGCGCTGACCTGCCTTGGTCTACCTTGTCATGTTAAAACATGGTTCGCGTCGCTTCACGCGCTCGCATTTAGCCCAATGTTGGGAGGATAATCTGGCAACTGACCCGATAAGGTTGGGATGCATTGACGGCACGTTAAACTCAGTCAAAATTATCCCGTTGAACTGGAATTCACCTTGCAGGTGGTAGGGCCAGAGTTGACGCAACAAGCTCTGCTTAGCAAAGAATTCAGTTCCATAAAACCACCCCAGTAACAATTCGAACTATTCGTTTTTGTAATCTACCACTTGCTTTCCTCACGCTCTCAAGCGTCTCACAAACACTTTCGTGCTCTTTCAGTAGTCTGATATCCCGCAGTGAGATGTTCGCTCTTAGCGTCGTAGTGTTGTCACTGTATCATTGGTCAGCAACGATCTTATCTGGCATTTGCAAACCCGTGACCCAAACTAACCGTGCTGACCATGAATTATCCTACTTTTGTTGACACATGACCTGTGTTGACCTCGGCTCATCTATCATATGTACTGACCTCTGCTGATCTTTTACGTATACTAACCTCTGCTGATCCGTGATCTGTACTGAATAAGCACGTCGAGAACCTTCACTAGCATATTTTGACGTCTGTCGAGCCGTTACTTTTGCCGACCTCTGCTGACCCATAGCATTTACTTGCCTCTAACTCATAACTTGTGTTGACCTTTCCTGACCCGTGACTTGTACCGATCTCTGTTGATCGTTGACCTGGACTAGTCTAGCTATCTCAAAGCATGCACTGATCGATGACTTAACTCTGGCACCGACCTCACTCCAGACGCGTACGAGTTTTTCACCAACCTGCTGGACCAGGTGGATGAGCAGCTACGTAGTATACAGCGCGAGCCCGTGTTCCAGCAGGTGTTCGAGGGCACCTTCTGCGACCAGAACATCTGTCAGGACTGTCCACATCGGTCAGTGCTGCCCAGAGCCCATCCATCGTTGGCTGCATGCTTTATCTCACGTGGTCTACTGCGAGCATGTGCTCTTCTGCTCTGCTTGGATTCATCGGGATATTTTTTCATTCGCTATGATGTTGCCTTGTGCATCAAACTACTTGTCTGTGTAGTGTACATAGACGTTTCCTTGTGTTTAATGCGTATGCTTAAAGGAAATACACGCATTTTTGGGGGAGGTCATCATGTCCAATCAGGGATTGCATTAACAGCTCGGACTATGAAAAGTTTTTCATTGGCGGTTTCACCAGCGAGGGCAAAGCCCGATGAGCCTTCTCCCGTGCAAATACGGGAAACGCTCCTCCGAGTGGCCCGACCAACCGAGGCCTAGCCGCGACGCTTGTGAATCCTTTATTACTTCGTTGTGACAGTATTTCAATATCGGATTATTCATTCAGAATAGGTCTGCTCTTTTAACTTCGATTTTCCATAGCTTTCATCCAAATATTGCCTCTCAAGTACACAGCTCTTTCTCAAATAGTGTTTTTTTTTTAGCTGTACCTTTAGTGCCCGCGCGGGCAGCCGTATGGGTTCAGCCCAAGATCACGCGACTATGTTGCCATGTCATGGCCTAAGTGCCACGAGGTCAGTGTCGTTTCGACGACACTGACACTGGTACCGCGCTGGTCCATTGTGCACGAAATATGCTGAGTGGTAAAGCTGTGAGACAAGACTGATCGTGGCATACCGTGGCATCCATGCTACTTCGACAATGCGACATAGTGCATTTAAACTTGATATGCAAATGCAAATTATAGGACATGAATACAATTTTGACAAGAGTGCAGCCAATTTCGACTGAAGATTGTTGTTTTTCATTAGGCTTATGCTGAAATGAGAAACACGTTCCGAGATCGGGCTCATCGCCCGAATGTGAGCTTGTTTCCCAAATTTGAATGTATTGTTCGGAATTGTTGAAATAGGTTTTACATGTTTCTGGAAGTCCTGTGCTTCAGTGAAAGTTGGATGTAATAAGGTGGACGTTTTCACGATTAGCAAGCAGTGCAGTTGCGGTGGATCCACAGGTTCCCTGCCGCGCTATGGTGTCCTATCCTGTGCTTGCGGCCGGGTCTCATTGTCCGCCCCTTGCCTTCGTTCATGCAGCGCCCCTGGCAGCACCTTATACTGGTGATAATAATGTCGGTGTAGATACTCCTTATTTACACCAGACGTTGGGCCTAGAATGACCCCAATCGTTTGGCTTAGTGACCCTAGCCGTTAGGCTTAGTGGTCCTACTTATATTACTTATGTATGGGTCCTTCATTTGCAAATCTTCACTTAACCTCGCGATGTAGTGGTGTATCGAGAATATGTAATGGCTCTCGTAGTGACAAATGTTGATTTATCTCAACTTTGTGTTTGGTATGAACTTCGGTCGTGAAATGTCAGACCTAATTTCCATAGCAGTACAATTTGACACGACGAATGGGGCCAGAGGCAAAGAGGACATTTTTTGGCAGGTAACACATGTATGAGTTTGTTTTGCTGGGCGTTATTGGATAATATATACTGTCTACCCGATCTCAGATACTGGCAAGTTGGCAGTCCACCTGCTGCGTGACGCTACTGTCACCCGTTGCCGTGAACTGTGTCCACCTCTGACACTGTAAGGCACGTACAGATGTGCTGGCCATCGCGAGGACTTGTTCCTGGTGGACAATGCACGCAGTAGTGTGCCAGTCCCCAAAAGCTTCAGTCGCCCCCCCACTCCTCCCGTAGCCTCCCTCGCACTCCTCCCTTTATCCTCTCTTCCCACTCCCATGCACTGTTTTCCTTCCAATTCCCTCCCTTAAGACTCTCCCTACCGCCAATCCCCTCCCCATCTCCTCATCCCCCACCGGAGCCCGGTCTCACGGGTGACGGCCGGGTATCGCAGCCACCATGCCATGGGGGAGCGGGCGCCTACCAGCTACGGACGGACGGCCGGGTATCCCAGCCACCATGCCACGGGAGAGCGGGCGCCTACCAGCTACGGACGGACGGACGGCCGGGTATCCCAGCCACCATGCCACGGGAGAGCGGGCGCCTACCAGCTACGGACGGACGGCCGGGTATCCCAGCCACCATGCCACGGGAGAGCGGGCGCCTACCAGCTACGGACGGACGGCCGGGTATCCCAGCCACCATGCCATGGGGGAGCGGGCGCCTACCAGCTACGGACGGACGGACGGCCGGGTATCCCAGCCACCATGCCATGGGGGAGCGGGCGCCTACCAGCTACGGACGGACGGCCGGCCGGGTATCCCAGCCACCATGCCATGGGGGAGCGGGCGCCTACCAGCTACGGACGGACGGCCGGGTATCCCAGCCACCATGCCATGGGGGGAGCGGGCGCCTACCAGCTACGGACGGACGGCCGGGTATCCCAGCCACCATGCCATGGGGGAGCGGGCGCCTACCAGCTACGGACGGACGGCCGGGTATCCCAACCACCATGCCATGGGGGAGCGGGCGCCTACCAGCTACGGACGGACTGCGCGGACTTCAGGCTGACTTACACTTGCGGAATTTGTGTTACTAGATGGTCAGCTTGATACCCGTTATGCCTACTTCCTCTAGTTACATCCTCAGACTGAGGAAGACTATCCTCGCCTGCCCAGGTACGAGCGTGAGGAGACATTCAACGCGCTCAACCTGGCGGTCAAGTCGGGCACGCTGCAGGAGTCACTGCAGCAGTTCGTGCGTGAAGAGATTATGGACGGCGACAACTCGTACTTCTGCGACAAGTGCGGCAAAAAGGTGTGTGGTGGTGTCGTGGCACTGCATTTAGCTCGATTTGAAGTATTCCCAACCGGAACTGTTGTTTGTACGTGCGTACGTGTGTGTGCGTTCGTGGGGTTAACTCTGTATGTCTATGTGCGAAGGTGACTGCATGCGATTTGGTGGGTTTTATGTCCCTATGCTGGGACGTATGCCCTTGTTTTATTTAGTCACCAGCTGTATCGAATAGGGAATACATGGCCATGTGATCTGGGCGGACTGCATGATGCGGCTGGTCCGGCTGGAGTGACGGGCTGGTGTGGATGGTGTGACGGGTTGGTCTGGCTGGTGTGATGGGCTGGTCTGGCTGGGGTGACGGGCTGGTCTGGCTGGAGTCACGGACTGGTCTGGCTTGGGTGACGGACTGGTCTGGCTTGGGTGACGGACTGGTCTGGATGGGGTGACGGCTGGTGTGGCGGGCTGGTTTGGCTTGAGTGACAGCTGGTGTGACGGGCTGGTCTGGCTGGTCTGGCTGGAGTGACGGGCTGGTCTGGCTTGGGTGACGGACTGGTCTGGCTGGGGTAACTGACTGGGGTGACGGCTGGTGTGGATGGTGTGAAGGGCTGGTTTGGCTGGAGTGACGGGCTGGTCTGGCTGGGGTGACGGGCTGGTCTGGCTGGGGTGACAGCTGGTGTGACGGGTTGGTCTGGCTGGTGTGATGGGCTGGTCTGGCTGGTGTAACTGGCTAGTGTGGCTGATGTAGCTGGTGTGACGACTGGTGTAGCCCTACAGGGGTTGGCATTTTAGCCTGCTTAGGCTGTTTTGTGCCAATTGCTGGTTGAGCTTAGTCCGCTGCAAGCCACCATTAAGTACCAGAACAAAAAGGCATGTTTGGTTAATATCTGCTTCCTATAAGCCAAGCTGATAAATGAAGCAAATTACAAGCTACATTGAAGCAAGTGTAACTGAGCATCTTATGCTTTATTAATATAAAGGTTGGATACCACGTTAGCACACATTTTATCCACCATGAATCAGTGAATGAATGAACATAAAGTAATCATGTTGTCAACAAAGAGCAGGATCAAGGTTGTGATTTTTCCTCCATGACCTGGGAATGACATTTTTCGGTGGATTGGTCGAGGGCATTCAAATGAGTCAAATGTTGGTGTAAATGCAGGTATGTCATACCTCTGAAGTTACACTCTTTTTCTCATGACTGCCAGCTTGAAGTAGTCGAATTCGTGGTAGGAATGAGTTTCATGCATACGATGCATAGGATGCCAGGAAATGTATGTGGTAGCTATTGCCTTCGACTTTTGTTGTCATTTTCTGACACCTCGGTTTTCGGCCGGCCGGCTTTAACCAGTTGAGCCGGCAACTTCAGCCGACTGTTGCGAACTCTGATCTCTGCGCTGGCTGGCTTTTGTCACTGTTCTGAACCACCTGGATCCAATGGTGCCTGCTCTACCGGGACCCGAAGACTCGGGAAGCTTGCAGACCCGGCTGTCGATGATCGGTTTCGGTCTCCGAGACTTAGAAATCAGTCGCGGTGGCATGTTCGCGACGTTACAGTACCGTGACAGCTGACTGCCACGAACTGCTCAAATGATGTCAGCTGTTGTGATCGTAGTACCAGCCACATATGTCCGCGCCGTCACGGTTGTCATTTTCTCAGCGGGAAGCGGTGAAGCGAACGCTCATCAAGTCGCTGCCGCCAGTGCTGGTCATCCAGCTGAAGCGGTTCGGCTACGACTGGCTGGCCGGGCACTCCATCAAGTTCGACGACTTCTTCCAGGTGTGTGTGCTGATATGGCACCGGTCTGACTGGTCTTGGTGTGTGGCTGATGTAGTGCTGGTCTGACTGGTCCTGGTGTGTGTGCTGATATGACGCCGGTCTGACTGGTCCAGGTGTGTGTGCTGATGTAGTACCGGTCTGACTGGTCCAGGTGTGTGTGCTGGTGTAGTACCGGTCTGACTGGTCCTGGTGTGTGTGCTGATATGACGCCGGTCTGACCGGTCCAGGTATGTGTGCTGGTGTAGTACCGGTCTGACTGGTCCTGGTGTGTGTGCTGATGTAGTACCGGTCTGACTGGTCCTGGTGTGTGTGCTGATGTAGTACCGGTCTGACTGGTCCTGGTGTGTGTGCTGATGTAGTGCCGGTCTGACTGGTCCTGGTGTGTGTGCTGATGTGACGTCGGTCTGACTGGTCCTGGCGTGTGTGCTGATGTAGTGCCGGTCTGACTGGTCCTGGTGTGTGTGCTGATGTGACGCCGGTCTGACTGGTCCTGGTGTGTGTGCTGATATGACGCCGGTCTGACTGGTCCTGGTGTGTGTGCTGATGTAGTGCCGGTCTGACTGGTCCTGGTGTGTGTGCTGATGTAGTACCGGTCTGACTGGTCCTGGTGTGTGTGCTGATATGACGCCGGTCTGACTGGTCCTGGTGTGTGTGCTGATGTGACGCCGGTCTGACTGGTCCTGGTGTGTGTGCTGATGTGACGCCGGTCTGACTGGTCCTGGTGTGTGGCTGATGTAGTGCTGGTCTGACTGGTCCTGGAGTGTGTGCTGATGTAGTGCTGGTCTGACTGGTCCTGGTGTGTGTGCTGATGTAGTACCGGTCTGACTGGTCCTGGTGTGTGTGCTGATATGACGCCGGTCTGACTGGTCCAGGTGTGTGTGCTGGTGTAGTACCGGTCTGACTGGTCCTGGTGTGTGTGCTGATATGACGCCGGTCTGACTGGTCCAGGTGTGTGTGCTGGTGTAGTACCGGTCTGACTGGTCCTGGTGTGTGTGCTGATGTGGCGCCGGTCTGACTGGTCCAAGCATATGTGCTGATGTGGCAGTTTCATCATCCGTGGCTCCAACGGGGCGAAATGGTCAACTGACCCTCTCTAGCCAATGAAAGAAGTGACTTCGGCCAAAAGAATGTTATTTTATTCCATCGCAAGCTCTTCTGTCACTATCAGGTGAATGGTCTATACTAGCAAATAATAGTAGCGGTAGCGTTCCGATGTCAATAACAGTGCGGTAATGGAAGCTGTGCGGTGCCGATACAGGGTGGTAATGGTAGCAGTCTGCTCCAACTGTCGTTCCAGTTGTGGATTAGCGTGACTTGACTTTTGCAATGCTGTGTTGTATTGATTCGTTGTCTCTGTCTCTCATCCTCATTTCCGCTCACAGTCCGTATGACAGTCTGTCGGCACATATTGCCGCTCACAATCCGTATGGCAGTCTGTCGCCACACATTACTTCTCACAGTCTATATGACAGTCTGTCGCCACACATTACCTCTCACAGTCTGTATGACAGTCTGTCGCCACACATTACCTCTCACAGTCCGTATGACAGTCTGTCGCCACACATTACCTCTTACAGTCTGTATGACAGTCCGTCGCCACACATTTCAGCTCTCTTGAGCTGCTCTGGCAGGTTGCGTGGCGTGTGAGATGACCAGATGAGTGTTTACTGTGTCGACTGCCCAACCGACGAGCTGGTGGCGGGTGGCGTGGTCGGCAGTTCCCCTTCACGCTGGACATGGGGCCGTACACGGAGGAGGGTGTGGCAGCGGCGCAGGCTCGGGCAGCGCCGCTGGCGGCCGCCGGCGCAGCCTCGCGCCGACAGTGTGCCGACGTGCCGGCGGCACCTGCCATGCTGTACGAGCTGGTGGGTGTGGTGGTGCACAGCGGCCAGGCCAGCGCCGGCCACTACTACAGCTACGCCAAGGACCGCAGGTCAGTCACACAGCTACACCAAGGACCGCGGGTCGGTGCTACAGCTACGCCAAGGACCGCAGGTCAGTAACACATATATGCCAAGAACCACAGGTCGGTGCTACAGCTACGCCAAGGACCGCAGGTCGGTGCTACAGTCACGCGAAGGATCACAGAACGGTGTTATGGCAGTGCTAGGAACTGCAGTTCGGTGCCACAAGTACTTCAAGGACCAGAGTCATTATGGCCGCTGCCTCGTCACCCAGCCGACATGATATGTGTGCATCCCATGTGTACTTGCACGCCATGTGTGGAAAGTAGAGTTACTGTGGAAAACATTCCAATGGAAGCTGCTTCCGCTTCTCAAATGAGGGATGTTGTATTCTTGTGTGTGCTGCCTTTTAACACAGCTTATATGGCTTGCACGTGTGAACCATTGGTGATGCCTTTAGAGGCATGTTGTTTCATGTTAGTTATGGTGATATACTCTCATAGACGATGATATCTTCCGTATTTTCAGAAGAAAAACTTGTTCTTGTGTATCGTGTACCTTGTACGTGTAACGTGTATCTTGTTTCCGCAACGGTCCTTTTCTGTACACTGGACAAATAAGAGAATATTTTATCCCTACATCAACCCCAGCAAAAAGAGTGTTATGTGTGCTGGGTGTCGGTTTTGTAGTGTGAATGCACGATGGCGGTGCTGTTCCGTTGACTACGCTCTACTGGACTGTCCTGTCTCAACAGGGGCTCATCACTGTCCAACCTGAACAAAGGCAAGTGGTACAAGTTCAACGACACCGCGGTGGAGCCGGTGGATATGACAGAAGAACTGCTGCGGCAAGAGTGTTTCGGAGGAAATTACAAGGTCAAGGTCTCCGACTATGCCAAGCCAACCTGGGGTGTGTACCGAATTGTGATGGTGCGGCGTCCTTCAATACAACGCTGGACGCTCTATAATGTTTCGTAGTATGTAGTCTATGATCTGCTTCGTAGTATAGTCGATAGTGTGCTACGCATTGGATAATCACAATGTCCCTCGTGAGCTCCGGAAGGTTAATGTCGTTTCTTGGTGCTGTGCCCGCTCAGGCCTGAATTCTAGTTTGACGCGTTGTGCTGCCACCATCCTATTAAATCACATTCCGTGCTTACTGATAACTGTACGGTAGTGAGTTCTAATCTGTAAACCAGTCGCCAGGTCATGTGAAGGGGAACGACATTCAACAGGAGTGTGACTGTGGCTGGTACTGCTGCCCGTATCCGGTGGAAGTGTGGTGTCTGGCTGTGGCTGGTACTGCTGCCCTTATCCAGTGGCAGTGTGGTGTCTGGCTGTGGCTGGTACTGCTGCCCTTATCCAGTGGCAGTGTGGTGTCTGGCTGTGGCTGGTACTGCTGCCCTTATCCAGTGGCAGTGTGGTGTCTGGCTGTGGCTGGTACTGCTGCCCTTGTCCAGTGGCAGTGTGGTGTCGGGCTGAGGCTTGTACTTCAGCCTGACCTTGTCCAATGGCAGTGTGGTGTGCTGTGCTACTGCAGCTGCTGCAGCTACGGCCTGGTGATTGTGTTTGCGACCAGGCCCGTCAGAGGCGCTGCCCGAGACCCGGCTTCGCTACTGGAACGGCTACATGCTGGTCTACGAGCAGGCCAGCGACCGACTCAAGACGCCCCGCACGCCGCGCAAGAGCGTGTCGGCCAGCCGTGTGTCACGCAGCCAAGCCAGGTCAGTCGGCGCGCTCGCGCTGGCGTAGGTCAGTCTGTTGGGCTCCAACGGAACAGGTCAGTTGGTTGGTGGGACGGCCAACAAGTCGTTCGCTCGGGTCGGCCTAGGTCCGTCTGTCGATTAAGTACGTCAGAGATGGCCAGTCTGTTGGTCAGGTACGTCAGGATGGACCAGTCTGATGGCCAAGCACGTCAGGGTAGGCCAGTCTTTCGGTCAGGTACGTCAGAGTAGACCAGTTGGTCGAGCAGGCACAACAGGGTAGACCAGTCTGTCGGTCAGGTATGCCAGAGTAGACCAGTTAGTCGGTCAGGCACATCAGGGTAAACCAGTTTTTTTCTTGGTCAGGTACGTCAATGCATTGGCTAGAGCCGATCAATCGGTGAGTTAGGCACGTCAGTCAGTTGGTTGGTTCTGTGCTGCTTGTCAATGTTCGCCAGGACTGTTCAGGATATGGATTGTAGCCTTCTTTCGGTGATTACAAAAGGAATGCATTCCTTGTGATGAAATCTGGATCGCGGGTGAACGTTGATCACCATTCAGCCTGTCTCTCATGCATTTGTACGGCGACCGCGAAGGCTCAGTTTTGGCGGCACGTCATGATCTCGAGCGCCTTTCAGTTAGGGTAGTTCACACACAGTCTCAGTTAGGCATAATTCAGTTATCTAGCCTGAAGATTACATCATGGCCAAGGTGATATCCGGGATCGTAAATACTAGGCTTCACTGAATGCGCTCTCCGGAAGAAAGAGACCGGTTGACCCCTTCCTGTGCGCTGCCACCAGACCGGCCTGCTGACCACGTGACCAACAGGTCGGGCGGCCACCGGGCAATGTCAGGCTTTTGACCAGGCCGCAAATCACAAGAAAAGCTCATGTGTCCTCTTCGGGACTGAAGTCCAGAACGGCCCGGCATTTCCAACTCTGGACCCGACTCAGATAAACATGGGAGGTGGCGCGTCCAGTCATCCTCGTGCTGCGGGCTTCGCGTTATCCGGATTATGACGTGCAGCGGGAGAGCAGTCTGCCTTTTGATAACCCTTTAAATCTGGAGGGCTGAGGCTGTGATTGTATTATTTTTATTCTTTGGATGGCTTCATATTTGATTACAAGTCGTGCCAGGATTTTGATAATCCATGCTGGTCTTGATGACATGATTATGCCAGCTAATGGCTGTGCTAGTTGAACGGAGGAAAACATCCAGTTCTTTCACGACGCATTTGTCTGCCAAGCCATATGGCGTCACCAACCTCCCACGCCGATTGGCCGCGGTCGACTCGGTAATCCTCCGGCCGGTTGTGAAATTTGAATCCACGATCATATGTTCAAGAGTCGAACGTCCTTGAACAGCACGTCATGTCATGTCATGGCGTATACACCGAGCAGCGGTCTTAGACCATGTCATGACGTGTGCACCGAGCAGCGGTCTAAGACCATGTCAACGTATACACCGAGCAGCGGTCTTAGACCATGTCATGACGTATGCACCGAGCAGCGGTCTAAGACCATGTCATGACGTATGCACCGAGCAGCGGTCTGAGACCATGTCGTGACGTATATTCCCAGAGCCCATGTGATGAAGTCATGCATTGCGCCGGGGACTGAGCTCGTATGATGACGTCACGTGCTGAGCCCATTAGATGACGTCACATGCTGAGCGTAGATTGAGCTCATGTGATTAAGTCGTGCACTGAGCTCTATGCCGAGTCCATGTCAGGACGTCACGTTCTGAGCCGTGGACCGAACCCATGTGGTGATGTCACCTACTGAGCCATAGATTGAGCCCACATGATGACGTAACGTACTGAGTCGTGGATTAAGGTCATGTGATGACGTCTGTAACGAAGCCTTTCCCGCCCCTTGATTTTATCAGCCACTTCTCTTATGACTGGGGCAAAACTTCTTTTGGCACGTAGATAGCTAGTCAGACCTCGTCGTTTGCGGTATTTAAAACCCCGGTTATGTACAATGGCTCTGAGCTGCCATCTCAGAGCTCTGATCTGCATATCTTGACAGGCACCTCAAAATACAGCACTTATATTGTGCAATTAATCAACAGTCAAACAGCCACAATCTTCAGATTATAATGGTGCAGGTTAAATGTTCGAGTTAATACCATAGCTTCGTCTTGACAGAGACAGGCACAACTGCTTCACACACGATCTCCAACTCATACTGACCGGTTTCCAATCACGCTATTCTCCCAAGTATTCAAGCGGTCACATCACCAACAGTCACGCAACGATTTTCAATCAGTCTCACGTACCTCCAGTATAGGGCCGGCGGCGGCCAGCCGCCCGCCAGTGGCGACCGTTCGTGACGACCGCCCGATGACAAGAGAGCCAGTGCCCTCGGCTCCGTCGCGAGGTAAGCGACAGACTACGCCCATATTACGTCATGGTCACGTGACTCAGTCCAGGGCATCGGCCCAGGCTAGAGAACAATGGCGAACTCTGTGAACTCTACTGGAGGCGGGCGCGCCGTCTCTCTGAGACATCGGAGACAGACTCTCTGATCTCAGTATCTCAGTCCCTCCGTGGGAATCACTGCTGAGTCTGCGTCTTGGCAGCCTGGCGCCTGGTCCGGCGTCGGACAACCGAGCTGCTGTCTCAGCGTAAGCAATCGGCAACTCCGCACTGTACACAGACAGTCGACGGCTCGGGGCGCTGCAGCCCAACTGACATTTCACATGTCAGACACATGAACATTCATCCAGCAGTCATCCAATACTCCACTACATTCATAAATCATTCACACATACATAGACTAGACACACGTGCATCATATAAATATGTCCTACACCTGACAACACAGACATTGGCCACGGGGCATGACATCTGTCACACCTCAGTCATGTATACGCACACACACATACACCTGCCCATTGGGTTCCCAGAAACCGGGCCGCGGTATCGAGGTGCTCCGACCATAGGATGAAGAAGGATATCATATCGCAGCTCGTCGAAGCTGGAGTTAATTGTCAATTACCTCCATCAATTATAATGAGTGAATTATTAAGTGTCTCCATCAATTATAATGAGTGAATTATCAAGTATCTCCTTTGACCGGAAGGGAGTGGTTTGGCCTCGGCGGCCGGGTATCGAGGTCACAGCGGCAGCGTGTCTGCCGGAGAGGGAGGGGTACAGTTTGATTGATTGATTGCTTGGGCTTAGGGGCACATGAACTGCTACTGGTTATGTAGCGCCCAGGGAGGGGTACAGGGCAAGATCCATTGCTCGGCCTCGACCGGAGTGGTGGCTTGCTTACGTAGGCAAGCAGACAGGCTGGCGCCGGGTATCCGTCGAAAACTGTTGCGACATGAACTGTGGGGATAGGGGCTGAATTTCTGGGATTAAGATGTCCCGAAAACCAACTTTGTTACACGTCATAAACTGATCCGTGACTGAACCCATGTGATGACGTCACGTACTGAGCCATGGACTGAGCTCATATGATCTGCACTGAGCCACGGACTGAATTAACTTGATGAGTGGCGCTTACGCCGGCAGTCGAAGCTCAAGTCGGCGGAACGAAGACAGTCTGTGTCAGCTGACCGAGCTGGTGCAGCAGGGAGACGCCAGTGACCTGTTCCCGGACAGAATGCCGTCGGCGATACACCAGGTCAGCTTTTCACCCGGCAGAGTCCGATCGACACTGTCCATCAGACGGCCAGTCGAATCTTGTGTGGGTGCGCCAGATTGCTGGCTCAGTGACGAATCAGGCATGGTGTGATTGTGGCGACATCTGTGCTATGCTGCCCCACTGATTGGTGGGGACGTATGGTCAAAAATGATACTTCAGCTTTTGTTTATTATTCGACATACCCCATTGATCATCAATGGTATTGATCTTTGTAACAAAGCCAAATCAGTAAAGGTTTATAAAGAGCGTTTTTCCTCACATATGGATGGTGTGCTCATAACCTTAGAAAAAATGAGATCTATTGGTGAGTAATATTTACACCCGATGCAAATCCCCCAAACTGGGCGCTGTTCGTCAAAAGAGAAAATGGCCGCGAGAGCTGCGCAGCATTAGACACAATTGTGTCGCAGTTCTGGACAATGTCTGTGATCGTCAGGATGAATATTTAAGACGGGTCATACAATCATTTTTGGAAACAACTTAAATTTTCACTGTTGTAGAGCAGTTTTAATCGGACGTTTATGTTTTCAAGATATAGCACAGCAGGCAAATTATGTATAGTTAGGTTGTGGAGCACACTCTTTCAGCAAACATTTCGAGCACGTCAATGAAAATATTATGAAAACTGGAAAAGTCAGAAGTTACAGTGTAATATTCTACTACGTCGAGTGTCTTGCCGCCCTACTTTGGTGCCAATGTCAATGGTCCAATTGCAGTACAGGTATAAAAGTTCATAAAGTTCATAAAGTGTTAAGGCTCAATAAGCGCCACAGGGGCCCATCTGGGTTAAGCATATCTAGAAAAGATACCAGAAAAATAAATGCTCACACCCCAATCAATCCATTATCTCAAGTTCCAAGGGAACTATATATCCCAACCTATCTAGCACCATTCACCTGATATTGCATAGCACCCTCCTCAACAATTCCAAACTCTTCCAATCATGCCCCATTGTGCTACCATAGCCAATCTCATCAGTATCACATCCCGAAGGAAGGTGCTGAATCCACTGTTAGGTACACCCTATATAGTATAATATAATACTAGTAGTATAATATACCCTATATAGCTAGTATAATGCTCAATTTATTAACATGATCAAAAACATAAGGGTTCAAGTTTCAACAATAACACAGGGACCTGCATCCCCACAGATGGCACAGGTATGGCAACACCATCGAACGGCATGGCTCATGACGACGCTGCACAGCATTGCGCTAACACTCACCGACATTTGGTATACGTGTTTGCTGAAGTGTTCGAACGCCAAACGAACGTATCCAAAATGTAATAACCTGCGATGCCGGTAGGGGGGGGGTTGGGGAAAAGTTTTTCTCCAATCAAAAATTGTGGGGTGGTGTCTTCTCTCTTCTCTCTCCTCTCCCCCCCCCCCGGGGGGGAGAGACAACAGGCTAAAACTTGAATCCTGGTGGGGAATTATACTGTTTCGCAATGTATGTCTGCATTCTCGGTTTACACATGCTGCATAATTATGTAAGACAATTGCAATGTGACTGCAAGTGGTAAAGTTGTTTTCTTCTTTTTTTCGATTTCGTTCTGTACCGGGTAAGCCTAATCAACGATAAGATCGTAGATTTTTAACTAGCCTTGGCTTCTGCTTCCAGCCATTTCAGATAACCCTATTGTGTAAGGCGTGATAAGTCATTAGATTGTCGGGATGTCGATAGCTCAGTGGTTAGGCTGAACGTCTGGCATGCCAGAGGTACGGGGTTCGATTCACCGCAGTGACCGCCATTCTTGCCAGGGTGAGAGAAGGGCCACGCCATATGGCATCAGTGCTGAGTGCGCCGTAAAGACAACCAAGGTGTGCCTTCGATTGTTGAGGGGGGATTATTCGTCCCCCCTGACAACTTGACAAGAAATGGACCGTTTTTAAGTCGTGATGCGTGTATCCTTAACTACATTTCAATAATAACAAAGGTGAAATTTTTGAAACGACTGATGCAGGAGGCAACAAAAGGGAATAATGCCACTCTGTTTTGCTATCGCTCCGAGACTTAATCTCACTTCAGCATCTAATTACCGCCCATTGACTCGAACTTATTTGTGCTTTCAATTGTGGGCTGTTGAAGGTCAGTAAAAACATCCTAACACGTAAATAAAATAAAAATGTCAATCAAAACGTCTTAACATAGGTTTGGACATATCCAGGGTAACCGAAATTGGGAGAGACACTTTTGGCCGGCAAAGTTATTTTGTAATCAATTCAATTTTCTTCATAAACAAGGAGTATTTTGGTAATATTATACGGAGTATTGCTTCACAAATGAAAAACCCGTATCATATGCGACGCCAGGTACACAAAAATGGGCATAACTCGTTAAAATGTAGTCTATAATCTTACTCCTGTGGGCGATTTTAGCGGTGTTGGCGACTTGACGTGTCGTATTGTTAACGTGTCACGTCGGAGAGTGGCGCTGCATCATTATGCTGGCTCCCGCCACAGGTGTATCAGTGTGATGGTAGAAGGGGACGGTAACACGGTGCGCTGTATTTGCAGGTTTTAGTAATTTCCCGTGTGAAGCGTCCCACTGTGCTGGACGCGTCATCACGGCTGTATGTTGTATCATATCAACACGGGTGGAACTGCGTGTACTCTTATTGTTGCCAATGCAACACAAGCAATTTGGAAATTAAATACCAAAAATGCCAATGTATATAATGTTGCATTGGAGAAAGGGGTTCAAAACAGCATTTGCAACGCAGTAGTTTTGAGCAGTCTCTACCACTGCATATCAGGACACTTCGTAGACGATTTCATTAGCGCCAAGTTTGCATTATTCTTGCAATATTTATTTGCAACGACAGGTACCGGTCTGGTACCTGGTACCGGTATTGATGGCCCTTCGTACGCCGACGATCGTCTAAACTCCTATGTTGGAACCCTATGCGATTGCGCGCAAAACACGCCATTGGCGTCAATCGCGCAGACAGACCAATGGAACAGTATCTTCACTGAGCGTATGTATAAGCACACAGGCCAAGCTCGACAACATGATCACGTCAGTCGCATGTGATGGCTCGCGATAGACACCACTGACGTCAATCGTACACAAAGGCCGATTGAAAGTACCGTGTCCCGGTGATCATGCCGAGGACGAAATAATGGCAATATGTTGAAAAGCACTTGAAACGCCGCCTTATTTATCTTTACCCTCGAACCACCTCTTCCAGCAACATCTTATCTGTCAGTCAAGCAGTAAAACTTCCCGCGTTCCGAAACCTCAGGAACAGCCAGGCTTGCTTGCTCTCTAATTACTATGAACCATGCCCTTTGCTCGAATTACCTAATATTGATGCTTCTCCTCCGTAGCCGAGTTTGATCCGCCTATGTCGAAAATTAGTATCTTCTTTCACCGTAGAAATTTCCAAGAACTCAATGATGTGATGGTGCGTCAGGGCCTCGTATTATTTTTAAGACCACCACAAGCCCCTCTGCTTCCTTACCCTGTAACCGCCTCAACCATTTATGTACATATTTGGTAGCGCAAAGTGTACAACATATATGTGTTCCGCATCAGTGGTGTTGGATAGAAGGTAGTACATGTGGACATTACGTGTAAATATCTGACTGGCTTGGAAAGCTCATCAAACTGTTAAAAAAAATTGGCCAACATACCCTCCAGAATCGCTGCCTGCAGCCACCTCTGATAAAAAAAAAAAAAAATTGGGGAGGGCATAATGCATCCAAAAGAACTTTGGAGAAAAGTCACGAAGTTTCAGAACTCTATCGTGGCGCGATAAAAAGCGGCGATCAAAAATGCAACATGAGGGGTGGGCTTTAGAAGTCCCCTGAACACGTGCACCGGAGGGGGGAATCCGCCCACCCCTCATGTTTTTCGCCGATATATCATAAGCGGGCAGGGATATTGTAATTAAATCTTTGGACTTTGTAACCAAAAAAAATGACAGGGCATCCTATGCAACACGAATTTTTGGAATCCCTTGGTAAATCTAGGAACAGCGGGGGTGTAAAGTCGACCGACCGGCCTCCCGGCCGCCGAGCAATCAAAGTCAAAGGTTTCGTCGGCGCGGTGGCGCAGTTGCCGGCTGATTTCGACGTAATTTAACCCTGATGGCATTGGCCTAAGATCATGAAATTTATACTGCAGCTTTGTCACTACAGCCGTAATCCACTCCAAATTATGTGATAGCTTCAATAGTTTCAGAGATCTTAGGGGGAGCCGAATCTCCCCCCCCCCCTCCCCCTCCTCTGATCTGCGTTATGTGAGAGGCCTTCCGGCGCGCGTGTTAAATAATAGTGCCCATAGCTTAAGTTTCGAGGCATTGTAAGCAAATGTCGAAGCCAATAGCCTGGCTTCGGCACCATGGTTCACTGAACGGTGCTTGGTTGTGGCGCGAAACTGCACAGCCGTCAGCTCATAGTGCCACTTCAGGCAGGCCAATATCACTTGTCAGATCATATCAGGACGAGGGCAGGTTCATGAATTGGACAAGGAGGCGGACCAGGTCTCCACTGGGTGGATCTCGCAGGGAAGTGGTCCTGCAATTGTTGCGGTTTCTGTTGTAAAGAGTTTCTGTTGTAACCTTTCTTTTTTTGTCGACACATTCAATCTGTCTTTAAAAAAGAAGGAAGGAAACGCCCAATGTACTGCAATGTGTCCCGCTCTCCCGCTAGCAGTCGTGATCGCGAACTGGCCGGGTGATCAGAATCTTACGTCACTGATCCTGATTCTGGATCAGTATCCTACGTCACTGATCCAGCTTCTGGATCAGTATCTCACGCCACTGGACAGTGTTTCCACGCATCTCACGGCTGACTGCTATCTGGGTGGCACGTCACCTCACTGGATCTTTGCCGTCCCGCAGGTAGTGAGGGATACAAACCTCAAGTTCATGCAGAACCGCGAGATCTACAGCGACGAGTACTTCAGCTTCATATATGACCTAGTGACCTGCAATATGGTAAGCTGGTCAACCACCCTCGCAGTGCGGGGTCAATGTTCCCTTCCCAGGTTTTCTCAGGTAACTCCTGAACCGTTCGTGATATCGCTTTGAACTTCAGCATGTCTTTCGATAACTGATGAGCGCACATTTTGTGGAAAAGTGAGTTCCAGACTCTGAAGGTACCTGCGCTAGGGCCGGTCAAAATCAGGTTGTGACGTCTAAATACGGTTTTTAAATGTACGTTAAGACATTTTCCTACGCAAACAGAAGTAGACGGCGCAATAAGATGCATGCCTTTATGAGTTGCGAGCAGAGGGTAGATGCGGTCGGTCCATAGGTTCTCTGTGGCGGTATGTTGCCCGATTTTGTGCCTGCAACAGAGAAGCTTCATAGTCCCTATATTGTCCTCACCCGTCCAACACCTTATGCTGGTATATTTATTGCACTGTGGTATTGTTTGCTGATGATATCTTCTCCACCCACTTTACCATTCACGTGAAGATGTCCTGAGCCTACACAAATGTGAAGACATGACACTGATGTAGCTGACGCGACCTCGCCGGGACGGTATCACCGTCCCCATCCCACATAAACCTTCAACAACATAGCTGGCACAAACTCACCTCGATGGCCCAACCACCTCCCAACCCTCTTCTGACTCTGTCATGGTATAGCTGACGCCATCATAGTTGGATGGCTCCACCACCACCGTCCCTCTACTAACCCTTCACTGGTATAGCTGACGCGACATCACCTGAGTAGCCTCATTCTCTTCCTGTCTCTCTACTCTACTCCTCCTGTTTTCATTGTTGCATCTCAGTGTTTGTCAGTTCATTGCAACAGTATGGGAGTAGCCGCCATGCTCAAAAGTGGGAATATTTCAATCTGACTGAGAAATGTGTCAGTGACGGCTGATGATTTATGACTGTACGGGAAATATTAGATAACCACATGCGTTCACTCACATCTTTGACAGACACGATTTGCTGTCATTTCCGTGTATTTTTATGTCGCGCTTCATCTTCGATCCACTGGTGGCGGAGGATGCAGAATATCCACCCTCGAATGTTTTTATTAATACTTCGAAACCGCGTAACGATGTCAACCTAAAATTTTCCATACCTGTTCGCTCGCCAATTCCACAGCTTGTGGCCAAACACGACATTCTGGCTCACTATGGGCTGGGCGTGCGTGACGTCATAGTGACGTCACCTCCCGCGAGTGTTGAACGAAATGAAAGAGTGTACAGACAAAATCGAAGAATGAGATATAAGCAATCGTTTTTCGCCAAAGGATAGCGAATTTAAGTGGTACTAATGCCAGCTCAGAATTATGTTACTTAGTGTAACACGGTTGTCAAAATTTATTAAACTCTATTTGTTATTTTGTTTCAAAAGTTTTTGACTTCTACCGAAAACCGGAAAATGAATGATTTAGACTCAGATTGTGGATATTCGTAGCAAATTGCAAGCGAACAATTTTCAAAATGACAGATATAGCGTGCCAAATGTCCAGTGATGATTTCAGTATCATAAGAAATTCAGCGTCACACGTCGTCGCCGCACCGTTTGTGGTCCTTATGGGGCTGGCACCCGCGGCACTGGCTTTTCAAGTTTGAAACCTTGTAGCCCTTCCTTCGTTTTTTTAAACCAAAAGAAATCAAGAAGTTCCATTTTTAATAAGTGTGCATGTACTCCTCCCCATTGTGCTCCGACAAGTGTTTTTGTTGCTTCTGTCGGGTTCTTGGGAAGGTTTGGTGTATAGACATCCATTACATCTGTAGAATACCAGATTCCATATTTGACCTTATAATACTACGTGATACCAGAATACCATGACCTCGATCTTACCTTTACTCATGGATGTCTTAGCTATGTAAGGCACATGACGGCACCCAAATTCTGTCTATGTGCTGCTTAATCTGATGGTGCTGAACCAAAATTGAAACCTCGCCAAGTAGGTCAAGTTTTAAGAAGTAGTTATGCATATGTCTTGTTCAACAATGAGGGTAGGAATTGCGATGTGTGCCCGGTGCACGTGTTGACGGTGTTGCTACGTGACGCCTGGCCAGTTGGTGTGGCAGGCCGCCTGTCTGTCGTTTACGTCAAGCCGGTGTCCCCCCACCGCCCCTCCAACGTCTGTCTTGCTGTGAGCTTCAGACCAATCGACAGTCAGTCCTGAATTGCCGTGGCTCGGCAGAACTAGCCGCTCTAACGCGGGTCCTGGTGCGCGGCAGGCCAGTGACCAGGCGTCGCTGGCAGTGCCGTGCACGCGGCTGGCGGCTCACTTCCTGCTGCACACGTACCTGCGCGCGCGCCGGCGCAGCTCGTCGGTGACGACGCTGTGGCTGCGCGTCGTCCGCCGGCTCACCAACGGCCACTCGGCGGCCGCCGCCTGGCTGCTGGCCTACCTCGGCGGCGACGACGGTCAGAGAAACTTCAGGTGGGCGCCGACGCTGCGCAGTGCCGCCGCTCGGTTCGGCGGCCCGCTGCCACGGCGAATTTCGCACGTGTGCTGCCTGGGCGTGGCCGATATGGACCACCCCATGTGCAGGACCAGCTGTCAGGGCGCAGCATCAGATCGTAAACACACAGAACACCAGGAAAGCATACAAATTACAATCCTATTCGGGGGGAAAGGGGAAATCACACAGGCTTAGGTGGTTAAGTACAGAAATGAAATTTCCTAATACTTGATATATGATTAAGCAACAGTACCTTACTTTAGTTTGTGCATGCATTTATATATATATATATATATATTTGTGTTTATCTTCTTTTTATGCACATATTCTAGTTTTCTTCTTGGCGGTGGCGTGTATATGTTGACACGTTTGACGCAGACTGCGGCGGTGGCGGGCAGATGGTAACACATATGGCGTAGACTGTGGCGGTGGTGGGTAACTAGTGACACGTGTGTGACCCGCCCCATGACTCCAGGCCATTCCTGCTGGTGTGTGACGACTCGACGGTGCGCTCCGACTTCACCCAGCTGGTGACGATCGGCCTGCAGGCGCACTTCCACCACGGCGGCAGCACGGTACTGTGTGACGTGGGCTGTCGGCCAACGGAGATAGAGAGAGGGGGGGCAGAAATAGAGAGAAGGGGAGGGAAGGGGAGAACCGCAGACAGGCAGGCTCTGCCTGTCGAGTGAACGGACAGGCCTAATTGCATGCCTGCGTGGCAGCAGGCAGGCAGACATGCAGACATCCAGACATACAGACAGACAGACGGGTGGCATGCGATTGGGTCTGTCCGTGTTTGCGATATGGAGAACGAGCTGTTGATGATGTGATTGTTAGAAAACTGAAATAATTAAGCAATACATCATGTCTGGCTGCTGTGTTTTCATCTTTTGATTGTCTGAAGACTGTCAATCTCTGCATTCTGCACACATATCACGCTTTATTAGATTCAAACTAGTCCTCCAATCCACTAAGCCAACTTCATGTGCATGCAACTGCTTGAACTGTTCTTTTGTGCCGTAATGCGTGAACCAGGCGCGCTGCCCACGCAGCCGTGCTAACTTTTACTGTTTCTCGCTCTATACCGTCCAGTCCTCACTGCTCACGCAGCCGTGCTAACTTTTACTGTTTCTCGCTCTATGCTGTCCAGCCCTTACTGCTCACGCAGTCGTGCTAACTTTTACTGTTTCTCGCTCTATACCGTCCAGCCCTTACTGCCCACGCAGCCGTGCCACCTCTTCCCGTTTCTCACTCTATACCGTCCAGTCCTCACTGCTCACGCAGCCGTGCTAACCTTTACTGTTTCTCGCTCTATACCGTCCAGCCCTTACTGCCCACGCAGCCGTGCCACCTCTTCCCGTTTCTCACTCTATGCCTCCAGTCCTCACTGCTCACGCAGCCGTGCCAATTCTTCCTGTTGCTCGCCACGTACCGTCCAGTGCTCGCCGCTCTGCCGTGACCCTGGTGACTGGGCTTCAGAGTGACGAGTGTGTCCAGACGTTGCTCAAGTGCCTGGTGGAGAAACACTTCCCGGACAGCATCCGCACGTGCGCCCAGTACCTGCGTCTCCTCTCCGAGTACGCTAGTATGGTGAGTCCGCCACGTCGCTCGCCAGTACGCGGAACATGCTGCCTTGTTCGAACGTGCTGGCCTGGTGCGAGTATGCCAACAGCGCTGGGAGGCCTGTAGGGCAGTGTCCTGCATCACCGCACGCTAACTAGTGTAAGCATTCGGGAGCTAGACAGATATCAATATGTGAGTTGGTGTCATAAAATGGCGCACAACAGCCCTTCGGACAGCATTGCTCTTAAAGCGAGGATTAATGAAATCATACAAAGCCATGCACGGCGGTTCACTCGTCAGGTAACCCATGCAAGGCGGTTCACTCGCCAGGTAATCCATGTACGGAGGTTTGGTCCTCAAGTAATCCATGACCGCCTCTTCGTATTGGCTTATCATAAAATAACAGTTTGATGTGGAAATACAAGAAAAATGCCTCACTGTTTGCGTTGTGGTGCCAATATAGAAACCATTGAACACAGATATAATAGTGGAATCTCCTAATTTGGTCTGCCGGCGGGCATCGCCACCATGTGGCTGCGGTGGCAGGGTACGTCCCAGTGTGATGTGACTGGTGTGAGAGACCGCTGATCACGTGGCTCTTGTGGCAGGGCACCTCCCAATGTGATATGTCTGATGTGGGAGACCGCTGATCACGTGACTGTTGTGGCCGGGCACCTCCCAATGTGATATGTCTGATGTGGGAGACAGCTGACTACGTGACTGTTGTGGCAGGGCACCTCCCAATGTGATATGTCTGATGTGGGAGACCGCTGATCACGTGACTGTTGTGGCCGGGTACCTCCCAATGTGATGTGACTAGTATGGGAGTCCGCTGATCGCGTGACTGTTGTGGCCGGCTGCCTCCCAATGTGATGTGACTGGTGTGGGAGACCGCTGATCGCGTGACTGTTGTGGCCGGGTACCGCCCAGTGTGATATGTCTGATGTGGGCGACAGCTGACTACGTGACTGTTGTGGCAGGGTACCGCCCAGTGTGACCACCTGCTGATGCTGGACACGTTCCCGCGGCTGGTGTCGTTCCTGCTGGGCCCGGTGGGCGGCGCGGCGCGCTGGACGCTGTCCCAGGCGCGCCAGCTGGGCGACCTGCACACGCTGGCCGCCCGGCTACTGTCCAGCTGCCTGTCAGAGGCGGGCCGGCCGGCTGGCGACGGGCCGCTCCAGCTGCTCTACGGCCCGCGCGCCGATGACTACCTGCGTCAGCTGATGGCGACGCTGCGCGAGCCCAGTTGGCAGTCGGACCACGTGGTCACCATGCTGGTGCGGGCCAGCCGCAATCAGCACGACTTCAGCGTCCGACTCACAACCTCACTCATGGTACGTCCGGCCCACCACCACCCCAATGGAACGTCCGGCCCACCACCGCCCCAATGGTACGTCTGACTCACCACCTCTCTCATGGTACGTCCGGCCCACCACCGCCCCAGTGGTACGTCCGACTAAACTGCCACTCCTCTGACTCACCACCGCTCCCCTCCCCACTATCGGACTCTTGTTTGCTTACCCCTTTGTCAGTCACCACATCCCATCGTCCCCTTCCCATCGACAATTTTCACACCTGGTTCCGCATCAGACACCTGAGAATCAGCACCCTGTCCGAGGACAGGTGCGTTGCCGCTGTGCTCCAGCTCTGTTTTCTGGGCCCGGCAGCGTAGCTTTGGCTCGATCTCGTGCAACAGTGAGCTGCGCCACCTGAGTCAGACGCTCGGCGAGCTGGTACTGCTCGAGGACGACTGTCAGCAGCGCCGACTCGACATCGTGCTCGACGGTGTCGCCGGCGACAACTCGGAGGCCGTCGAGGGCATGCTCGGTACGTGGTCCGCGACGGGTACTTCGTGCCGAGCCCCCGGGTGTACGTGATGCGTGGGAGATGTCCAGTGCAGGGTCATTAGCCTGTACTGGTGCTGGTGTTGTGCACGCTACTCGGGTCCTGTTCCGCGAATAAACTCGTGTTCGGCTGGTGCACGGTATCACGCAAATCAATAAGTTGGTTGGTTATTGGAGTTCAGGGGCGCATCGACTGCGTCTGTCATGCAGCGACCAGCAAATAAATCAGCTACGAAGCTACGCACACTTCTATAGCCAAATCATATGTAAGCCTTGAGGCTGTGTGTGTTTCATGTTTTTGGCTTGTGGTGTTCATTCTTATCACTCGATGTCAGTTCCGACGGTGGAATTTGTAAGGATTTCGAATATCCTGGCACCTTCCTTGCCCAGTTGCCGTCATAACTTACTCTGCTTGCCGTCCAATGACGGCGGGGATCAGTGCCGTCATAAGACCCGATTGCCGTGGGCTGAGTGGAGCTCCCGCACGCAGGTATGATCCGCGTCACGAGCGGCGTCAACTCGCGGCGCGCCTACCAGTGCATCAAGTTCCTGGTGTGCGCGGCGGCGCGCGGCCCGGCGCTGAAGCGGCGCCTGCTGTCAGCCACCCAGCGGCTGCTGTGGGCCATCAGCTGGCTGCGCGAGCAGATGACCGAGCAGGCCGAGCTGTGGGACCAGCCGGAGCAGTCGGCCGCCGCCGCCGCCACCAACGACGACTCCACCGGCCGGATGTTCCGCCGCACGACCAGCGCCCAGGTGACGGCTCTCCTGCCGACTGGCGGCGCTCGGATGGGTGGGAACCGGGCGTGGTGGTGTTCAGACGGTGGGGAAATGGGCTATGTTGTCGATGTGCGGGGCGGTCAGCTGCGGTGCCCAAGTGTGGTGTAGGATGGGTCCTATTGTCCACGTGTAGTGTATGAGGGGTCGTGTTCTCCAGGTGTTGTGTAGGAAGAGCTGGGTTGTCTCGGTGTGGTGTAAGAGGGGTCGTGTTGTCCTGGTGTAGTGTATGAGGAGTCGTGTTGTCCAGGTGTAGTGTATGAGGGGTCGTGTTCTCCAGGTGTTGTGTAGGAAGAGCTGGGTTGTCTCGGTGTGGTGTAAGAGGAGTCGTGTTGTCCTGGTGTAGTGTATGAGGAGTCGTGTTGTCCAGGTGTAGTGTATGAGGGGTCGTGTTCTCCAGGTGTTGTGTAGGAAGAGCTGGGTTGTCTCGGTGTGGTGTAGGATGGGTCCTATTGTCCACGTGTAGTGTATGAGGGGTCGTGTTCTCCAGGTGTTGTGTAGGAAGAGCTGGGTTGTCTCGGTGTGGTGTAAGAGGGGTCGTGTTGTCCTGGTGTAGTGTATGAGGAGTCGTGTTGTCCAGGTGTAGTGTATGAGGGGTCGTGTTCTCCAGGTGTTGTGTAGGAAGAGCTGGGTTGTCTCGGTGTGGTGTAAGAGGGGTCGTGTTGTCCTGGTGTAGTGTATGAGGGGTCGTGTTGTCCAGGTGTAGTGTATGAGGGGTCGTGTTCTCCAGGTGTTGTGTAGGAAGAGCTGTGTTGTCTCGGTGTGGTGTAAGAGGGGTCGTGTTGTCCTGGTGTAGTGTATGAGGAGTCGTGTTGTCCAGGTGTAGTGTATGAGGGGTCGTGTTCTCCAGGTGTTGTGTAGGAAGAGCTGGGTTGTCTCGGTGTGGTGTAAGAGGAGTCGTGTTGTCCTGGTGTGGTGTAGGAAAGGTCGTGTTATCCACGTGTGGTGAAGAAGAGATCGTGTTGCCCAGGTGTGGTGGGGAGAAATTCCAGTGTCCAGATATGGTGGGGAGGTTGCCCGTGACATCCAGATATGGTGGTAAGGAGGCGGCTATCATGTCTAGATGCTGTGATCTGTGTCACTACTACTGAGAGGGCGTGACGTATTTGTACCACGCCAACCAAAATTGACACCATGAAATCTGCCCACAGCCGGAAGACAGAGAATGAATGCCCATAAGCAGATATTCGGTTCAATAATATTGTTCCATTCACATGTCTGTGTGAGCGCTATCTGTTGCCGGACGATGGCACTAAACTTCCGTTTCCCGTCGCCAGATGACTCTGGATGAGTGTTCGCGACTGTTCACTGTAGAGGACGCCGATATGGAAGTTGCCGCCGGAGATGGGGACTCGACCTGAAGCTCCGTGTGTCGGCATCGCCGGCCGACCTGCGCTACATGTGCAGATACGTGTGCCTTGTCTGTGCGTGCTGGTGAGTAGTCAGGTGGTACACGCTCATCGGTCACGCGTGGTACGGACGCCGCTGCGTCTGCTGATGGGTTGTGTGGCAGCACGCTGAGCGGTGTCCCCGCTTCTGTCGGGAAAACCCAGCCAACTTCGGCGCACATATCAGACGCGTCGTGGCAGCCGCCTCTGCGGGCACCGGGCTCGGTGGACGGACCCGACCCCGCCGTGCTGTGGTCCGCCGGTCTGCGGACGACTGGCACAGACACCGGGTCCGCGTGGCGTTGGCCTGTTGTGTTCTGAGCCGGCTGGAGGTGCTGCGGTTGAAGCTGCCGTTAGCGGCCGCGTGCTGGGGCGAGCCGTGCCGGGATTTGTTGGGAGCCGAGCTCTGGCCGGGTAGGTCGGCCGGTGACCGGGGTGGGTGGCTGCACCCGGTGCAGCGGGCGCTGTGAGCCGCTGGCGGACGGCACCGCGCGGTCGCGGCCGGTGACCGTGGTGGGTGGCTGTGCCCCCTGCAGCGGGCGGTGTCTGCGCTGTGAGCCGCTGGCGGACGGCACCGCGCGGTCGCGGCCGGTGACCGTGGTGGGTGGCTGTGCCCCCTGCAGTGGGCGGTGTCTGCGCTGTGAGCCGCTGGCGGACGGCACCGCGCGGTCGCGGCCGGTGACCGTGGTGGGTGGCTGTGCCCCCTGCAGTGGGTGGTGCCTGTGCTGTGAGTCGCCAGCTGATGGCACCTTGTGGTTGACGTGTACAAGACAACTCACTGCCAGTGTGTATGGTCGGGGCGGCGCGCCAACTGGCGACACCCGCTGGCCGCCAGTAGCAGCATTCCCGCTGGCCGCCAGCCAGACACACGCGGCGGAGGCCGCCATGTGAGCTGGGGGAGGCAGGGCCGAGCCGAGCCGTCGTCTCCTGCGCCAGGGAGAGGACGCAGCCACCTGTTCGGTTGGAAAGCTCTGACTGTGCTCTTTAGTAGCATTGACCCTCGAGATTGCTGGACCACGACAAATGAGGCTGACACGTGCACGTTTTTAGAAACAGATGTACAACTGCGGTGCCATTTTGAATGATCCAATCGATGAGTGTTTGTTTGTTGTTGCGCGGTGCGAACGTGACGTTGCCGGATATATTTGGCGTTCATACTTTTTGACTGCGGAATTTGTACACCCTGTTCATTGTTGCAAGTCGGATTAGCTGACCACTCAGCTGTTGATTGAGATTTTGCACAAATTGCTAATAAACTTTATTCTATCTATCTAAGCTGGTGTTTCTTTGCGTCTAATTTGCGTTTGAGTCGGATGACAGCTCAAAATTGCAGATCTTCCCCCGCCCCCCTTCCTCTCCTCTCCAGTCATGCCTCATGGTAGAACAGTTATCGCTGAAGAAGCCGTGTGCGCTATTAATTGGTCATTCAATTTCAGTAGCTTAGTTTACTGTACTTTAGGTTATGAATGTCAGCAGAGTATGCCCCACCAGCAGGTGAAATAAAGCGATAAATAATATAAATAAATAGCACGCAGACAAGTCGACTCAAAGACTTAGGATGCACAGCATGGCCACTATTATGCCACAAATATCGGCGTATCATAGCCAAATATCGGCATATCGTAGCCAAATATCGGCGTATCATAGCCAAATATCGGCGTATCATAGCCAAATTGCTCATGCTCACAATACAGTGCACGTTTCTAAAGAGCATTTGTGTTGTCCAAAAACAAATTAGCATAATTGCCAGAGTGCGCTAAGAATAGGTCGGTTGCTTTGGATATTCTAGATGAAACCCCGTCTCGCATGCCATTAACACACGCATGGGGGCTGGCAATCTATGGGTGCCCGCAAACAACCGCCTTCTGCGGATCGGTCGGGCCAGGACGTGGAAGGAGGAACGGCTGAAGAAGGCAGGAGAGTCGAATTTAGCTGTGGAAATGCCTGTTATGAAAACAAGGTTGTGCTATGCTCCATGTTGTGACGTTGACGTTGACGTGACGTGAGGTGTGATTTTGTAGCCAGCTGAAAGGTGAGGGTAATATTCTTAAGGCGCTGCTTCCGGAGTCACAGTTTCCATCCGTTTTGTAGTGGGGACAGAGATACTACGGGGACAGTCGTGGTGCAGAGATTCAATTGTGAGGCTTGTTTGTTCACGTTTTGCGACGTTCTTTATAGTTTATGCCGTTAATAACGTTTATAATTTATGTTGTCATTGGACATCAACCCTTCTCAGAACTTCGCGATATACTGCGAGCGAGGTCGATGCCGGGCCGAGTCCGTTCTTGTGTATGTGATGGGGAATTTCACCCGGGCGGCCCGCTCCGACTGTCACACCTTTGGAACGGTAATCAGTTCTTTGTTGCGGCGATTCGCGTTCTAATTTCGTCACCCAGAGTTAGACGTTCTCTTCTTTCGAGTTTGATTTGTGTACTTTTTATCCCAATATTTGCCATGAAGTGCTTTTAATCTTTGTTCAAGTTTTGCGGTGGCATTCCCGCTCGCGGGCGACTTCAGCAGCGACCCACGGTGTAATACAGCATTTCGAGTTATAATTATCTCGTTCAGAGCCAGATCTGCTCTTTTCATTTTGAAATATATCCACTTACTCCACAATGTTTCTTCTCAAGTGCTGTCTTTGTAGTACCTTGATAAAAGTAGTGTCAAATACTACGTTCGTTCAAAGAAAAAGGTTTCCGGCGACATTACCACGCTCGGGCAGCTGAGCCGTAGATTTCGCACCGGCACATTACCACGCTCGGGCAGCTGAGCCGTATATTTCGCACCGGCACATTACCACGCTCGGGCAGCTGAGCCGTAGATTTCGCACCGGCACATTACCACGCTCGGGCAGCTGAGCCGTAGATTTTGCACCGGCACATTACCACGCTCGGGCAGCTGAGCCGTAGATTTCGCACCGGCACATTACCACGCTCGGGCAGCTGAGCCGTAGATTTCGCACCGGCACATTACCACGCTCGGGCAGCTGAGCCGTAGATTTCGCACCGCAACCGGCACTCATCCGTCCCGGGTGGCAAATGGGTAACGTCTCTAGTTTGAATCACAGGGTCTCGAATTCAGGATCAGGAGAAATGACGCTTTATATTTGTCTTTAGTAATGCAATTTGACAAATGTATTGCATCGGAATCACTACCTCTGCATGCATGCTTGAATGCTCATGGCTCTGTAAGCGCTCGAAGCAATGCGCCTATCTGTGTGATTGATATGCACTGAGATTCGACTTCGCCCACGTGTTTAGCACCTGCCTTCGCTCGTCCAGTATCCCCACATACATCCAGTGTCACTGCATACATGCGCCTACTGGTACATACTGGTATCTAGTATATTTAAGGTTCCAGAAGTATATGTTGGCTGCGATGCGGCTGCTGTGTAGCCATCGCTGCAGTTGTGGCAAAGAATGCTATGTCTAAGCGGTAGCTGTCTAAGTGGTGGCTTAGTATGCTGCCTAAGTGGTAGCTGTGATGTGTTAACACACCGCTGTGCAGACGCGTTGATGTAGCGCACCGTCATGTAACAGCGGGTTGTCAGCCATATTGCGTGAACAATTTGAAGTCGTCTTACCAGGTCACTGGTCTTTGACGTCTAAAGAGGGAGCATGTTAGGCGTTTTTTCTCGCTAAAATCGCGAATTATTGGCAATTGACCTCGCATACTGCCCCAAAATGACCAATGTTGAGTGTGGTAAGGTGGTGGGTAATTCAGCTCACCCGTTTGCTTAGATCATTGACCTTTACGAGTTCATTCAAGGTCATTGACCTGGATGAGCGTTCGCTATTGAAGAGTCACTTCGAGGTCGATTCGAACACTGAAGCTGTGTTTAGTTTTCATTTTGTTAGCCCTGTGCACCTGGAAATAGTGTTCTGGGGCCCAATTTCGGAGACTTCCAAAACAGGTAAACTTTTCAACACAATCGGACACATAAAGTGTCCCTATGCGTGGTAAAAATCGTACATCGTTAGAATCTCAAGAGTAGTATTACCCTGAACATTTTACGCTTGGATCCGTTATTGTTTTTTTACACGTAACGATTAAACTAAGCGTGAAATGTGTCGCTTTTGCAACCAAAATGACGTTTAATTTGACATAGGATGTAAATCCGTGTTCTCAAGCGTAAAAGTGGCGTGCCATTTCTAAGATCCTTACCTTATTTTGCTTATCGTCGCAACGAACTCCGTTTGAAAACGTTGGAGGGGGTCGCACTCCCCCCCCCCCCCCCCCCTCTGCACTGGAGAAGATAGCAAAATGCCGCGCAGGGGCGAGGGTTAATAAACGTGATGGAATTCGGCTCACGGTGGGCGTCCAGAACAAGTCCTAGTATCACGCCTGTGCGGTATTGTTACCTTATAGCTACGTCCGACTTCTGTGCGTGTTGTTACATGAAATGCTTATAATGTCGGTAAACCTGTTTCTTTTCTACTGCTTTCAACAATTGTGTTTCATGTTTGATCAGTGCCTTTTTCTAGTTTAAGAGGTACTCCTTTTTTCCGTATTTACGTTTATACTTGTTTGCTCTTTTTACCAAATTGCCTTCCTGTAAGAAATTAGAAACATTACGCTGGTTTGACAGATTAATTATCAGATCTGATTCCTCCTTCTTTGCTCTCAATTGCAACTGACCCAAAGGCCGAAGTATTTGACGTGACCTTAACCCATATCATGATTTCACAAGTGCCGAATGAAGTGCTGAATGAAAATGCTGAGGACAAAAATGGAGAATTCGACAGTCTTCCTCGACTTATAGGCCCGCAAATGCACCTTTGCCTGTGATCTTTAAAACAAGATATGCTAAGATATGAATCATTCACTGTTGTTCGAACGTCTTTTATAAGTGCATAACCAAATTCTACGCATAGGATAACCTCATCCGTGTATGTTCATCAAAATATAGAATAGTTGATCGGGGCCATCGTCGTTTTGTCGTGGAATGAGCCGAGTTTAAAACAAACTAATGATAATGATATCTCGGATGTTTTTTGTCTTGGAACTGAAACCCTCTTAATAATTGTTCAGCAGCTGTCCAGATAGAACGCTTGTGGGCATTTTTTTCAGAAGCGGACAGGGAGCACTTATATGTTTGGGTAAGACATCTTTTACGGATGTTGGCGCCGTTTTGCTTTCTCAAGCACAGCTGAATATTGAGCCGAGTCGTCGCAGGGTGGATCACCCCCACTCCAGCGGTATTTGTGGGAATAGTAGGCGAACGAAACGACGCACCCGACTGATATTTAGTGTACCTTTTCTCGCATTAAATTATAATATTTTGAGGGGAAAATTCTGATCCCAGTTCACGTTAGGTCAGTGATCAAGGTCGGATTGAAAGTAACTGCTTCCCTAATGCATAACTGCGTAACTTATTCGATCCCGACATATTTTGTCGCGAAGCGCCCTAGAACCCAAACAACTAACTAACTGACTAACTAACTAACTAACTAACATATTTGATCTGAAACTTGCGGTATCAACCGTTACCAAAATTCACGGGAGGAATAAAAGCGTCGTGTTCCCAGCATGTAAGGAAACAAATGTTTGCATAAGTAAAGAGCTATGCTTGATCGGTGTCTATAATGATTGACACTCTTCATGATTGACACCATATAGTTATATTTGACGATTGACACTCTTCACTAATTGACACTAATGATCACATACACGCTTCAGCTCATCGTAGTATTGCTTGGAGCTAAAGCTAAAATAAGACCAACTTTACCCATCATCTATTAGGAATTAGTGCATCCAAGAACTATATGGAATGCGGAATACCAGTTCCATAACCCAGATTAAATGTATTGATGCAGTGCATCAGTTGTACCTTACAACAATGCGAAATAAGTCAGAATTGCTCATCTCGCCTTATCCCGATATCATTAAATAGTCCCCTTTTCACCATACAACAAACATGGTGAATCAATGTTCTATGGCGGTGTAGTTGGAAACAACAGGAGGGTGAGTAATTGAAGACTGTTTGTGTTTGTGTTGCATCCTGACAAGCCATTAGTGTTCACGACTACTATCTGTAGAAGCATGGCTTTGTCCCACCTTGACAGGTCAGTAGTGTTCACAACTACTGTGTGTAGAAGTATGGCTTTGTCACACCCTAACAGGTCAGTAGTGTTCACGGATACTATGTGTGTGTGGCTTCCCTTCAGCTTCCATTGTAACTTGCATTTTGTGTTGCACAAATGCTACCACGATCTATTAGTGCTAGATAAAATTGGTTTGCGGGAATGTCCTTGTAATATTTAAGCTACATGGTACGGTATGGAAAAAGTGAAAACTGCTCCGGCCCTATACATGTAGTGCCCAAATATTAGTGCTAAGTACCCGAGCACAAGACTGTTTCTTCATCTCAACATATTTCCGTGTGACTCGGTTGTCACCTCGCCGCTGGATGTCCATCCCGAAGGAAGCCTCTGCGCTCGGTGTTGGCGAGAAAGCGTCTGGCTGGGAGCGGCGTCTGCGCCGGCCGGGGGGGGACGAGCGGCGCGTGCAGCTCGGGCGGCAGTCGGCACAGGCCAGTGGCGCATCTAACCGCCGGCGAGTCAGCATTGAGTGGCGTCCGCCCGGGCGGGGCGCGCTACGCCTCCACAGTCGCGCCGCGATTGTGTCGCTGTGCGGCGCGTCCGACCAGAACCGGCGGCCATTCAGGCGCCGCCGCAAACAGCCACGCGATAATTGCGCCGTAATTGCCGTCCGGGCGGCGGCACGATTGGCGGCGCGCCGATGCACCGTTTCCGTCGGAAAGTGGAGCGGGGCGCCGGCCTGACAATGGCGACCGGCGTCAGAATGGCCGCCGGCCGGCAGCGTCGACCCATCGCCACGTGCCGGTGCCACGCCCGCCCGCGCCACGTCAGCCAGCCAGCATTGTGCCGGCCCACCCGTCCTGCCCACGTCACACCAGCCAACACTGTACCGGCCCGTCCTGCCCGCGTCACGTTATCCCTGCCCGCGTCACGTTATCCCTGCCCGCGTCACGTTATCCCTGCCCGCGTCACGTTATCCCTGCCCGCGTCACGTTATCCCTGCCCGCGTCACGTTATCCCTGCCCGCGTCACGTTATCCCTGCCCGCGTCACGTCAGCCCTGCCTGCGTCGCATCAGCCAGCATTGTGCCGGCCCGCTCATCCTGTCCGTGTGTTCGCGTCACATCAGCCAGCATTGTGCCGGCCCACCCGCTCTGCCCGCGTCACGCCTGGTCCGTTACGGTCCACCACGGCCCACCACGGCCCACCACGGCCCACCACGGCACACCACGGCACACCACGGCACACCACGGCCCACCACGGCCCACCACGGCCCACCACGGCCCACCACGGCCCACCACGGCCCACCACGGTCCACCACGGCCCACCACGGTCCACCACGGTCCACCACGGTCCACCACGGCCCACCACGGCCCACCACGGCACACCACGGCACACCACGGCACACCACGGTCCACCACGGCCCACCACGGCCCACCACGGCCCACCACGGTCCACCACGGTCCACCACGGCCCACCACGGCACACCACGGCCCACCACGGTCCACCACGGTCCACCACGGCCCACCACGGTCCACCACGGCGCACCACGGCGCACCACGGCACACCACGGCACACCACGGCACACCACGGCCCACCACGGTCCACCACGGCCCACCACGGCACACCACGGCCCACCACGGTCCACCACGGCCCACCACGGCACACCACGGCACACCACGGCACACACCACTCTCGGTACGAACTTTTGTTGTCGTGAAAGGAGTTTCAGCAGAGTAGGAGATTTCAGCGGTTTTTACGTATTTATGTCTGAAAGCATTCGTACACTCCAGGCTCGAACTGGCTGAAATGTGATTCAAATGCGCTCAACGCGAAACTAAAATATCGCTAGAACAATGGCATAAAGGGCATGCAACACAATTCTACTTGCCTCACAAAATTACTAATATTTCCCATATCCAACCCATTACCTCCTTCCTTCCACTTCCTTGCTCGACAACACGAACTAACGTGTATACGTGCTGCCCCAACTACGCTCCGACTCGAATCCCTCTGGCTAAATGTCTCTAGAATCCAGCTGTCGTTCCGTCTTCCTCAGTGGACCGCATGAGCCGCCTTAGTCAGAGGCGCGGTCTCTGGTGTACCTGCGAGCAGTGGGCCAGTGGTAGCTGCCAGCTACGATGGTGCTGTTCCGCCCTAAAATATATCAACCAATTACTGCACATAATTATTTCAATCACGTTTATGGATTTATGGAAACTGAGCATACTGCTAATCATGTTTCCTATAATCACACCTTGGTTGATATGTTGCGCACCGGGGGGCAAGGGCAGAACCTGTTGTCCCGTCCGGGTTAGGTGTGAATGGCGGCTTTTAATGTACCAGTACACCGACATTCGAGTGTAAGGAAGGCTTGGCTCCGTTCCGTCGACTTCAACACACCAACACAGATTAATCTTGATTCACAGGTAAGCAGTGTCACTGTCCTATTACAAAAGAATGCAGATAAATGTGGCCTCAATCTTATGATCTTTTTTTTCCGATCTCTAGCAGAGGCAAAATGCCATCCGCTAGAGATATGCTACGTTAAAGAAAGAGTTACTTTAATCCGGCTTATGTGGCATCCGGTTATATCAAATAAGAAAGACAGGAAAGATGAGTCGCCAGCAAGCAAGAGACATGGCGTAAGGACCGATACATACATACATACATACACGACACTTAGAAGAACACTTGGAGGGTGGGCAGCATCGTAACCTCCGGAGAGGCTCCACTGCCCACCTGCGACCTGAAAAGCGAAGCGGAGGCCCGACGCCCAGGGCGAGTCGTGGGCGTCGGGCCCGACCTTGTATGTGTAGGTGTATGTTTGTGTTTAAGCTTGGAAAAACCTGAGAAGGTGAAAAAACCAAGTAGCTTGGAAAACCCGTAGGTAAAAAACCAAGCACAAATTATATGGAGAACCGTCCGTTATAGCCAAATTGGATCGGTATCTGCCTACCTAGTGCGATATATCCTATATGTATGTGTTTTGCGACGACGGAGTTGATGGTGTTTGCCTTCAAATTACTTCCTCAAGTTTGGTGCTGTGCAAGAATGTAAATAGTAGCTCAAGGAGCTCCGGGTGTTTGTCACCGAGAAGGCTTGGCAGTGAAAGTGGAATCCGATGTTGGGCAATGTAGGAAAGAAGATGGCGACGTAGTAATTGGTAGGCAGGGCAGATAAGTAAGAAATGTTCGACAGAGTTATGCACATCACATGTTTGGCAAGGCGGAGCGCGGCGACGTTGGCTGAAGAGGAAATCATGTGTGAGTTTGGTGTGCCCGAGTCGGAGTCGAGCAAGGAGGATCTCATGTAAGCGTATGTGCTGTCGGGAAGAGGACCATTTGGCGAGAAGGGGTTTAATGTGGTGTAAATGTGTAGTGTTGTGGTTCCAGCATGCCTGGATATATGTGTTGAATAGTTGGTTGGTGAGGGACAAAAGATCACAGGGGGGAACTAGGAGGTTGGGGGTGGGTGGGAGGTCGATGGCTCGACGGGCGAGCTCATCCGCCCGCTCGTTGCCCGGAATCCCCATGTGGCCAGGGACCCAGAGCAGTGTGAGTTGAAGGTGAGCATGATGCGTGTGATAGAGTTGACGGATAGCGTGGAGTGTGGGGTGTGTAGTGCTGTGTATGGCTGCGAGGGCATCGATGGATGAACGTGAGTCAGTGCAGATGATTGTTGGTGTGATGATGTGGTGTTGAACAATGTGGCTTAGACAGGCGTAGATAGCGACTAACTCCGAAGTGTAAACAGAGTGCTGTGGTGTTAATTTTATTTGGCCAAAGTTGGGACCACCACACCAGGCAGCTCCCGTACCGTCTGCGGTACGGGAGCCATCCGTGTACAAGTATGTGAGATGGGGGTGGGCTGCTTGATATTCGAAAAATGTCTGTTGGGTTTCGAAGGGGGAAAGTAATTTTTTGTTTTGGTGGAAGAGATATTCCAGATTGGGGTGATACATGTGCCAAAACGGGAGTAGGGGGGGGGGGGCAATTTGTCGGGGAATACATTGGGGAATTTGAGTGCGAATGTGAGGACATGGTCCAAATGTATGGCAATATTGTATTTGTTCCTATTATATGAACGTCGAACGGGAGGATTAGAGAGTGCGAGGCTGGCAGGGTGGTTGTGCTGTGTTGTGGTCCGAAAGTGGTATCTGACTAGTTGGAGTGTTCTGCGGTGTTGTAAGCTGGGGAGGTGGGCCTCAGCCCGGAGACTAGTGATGGGCGTGGTGCGGTGTGCTCCGGTGATGAGGCGAAGTACGTTATTCTGTATGCGTTCAAGTGTTGCTATGTGTGAAGGAGATATATGATCGAAGATAAACGCATTGTATTCCAGGATTGAGCGAATCAGAGTAATATACATTGTGTTGAGTGTAGCCCTGTCTGCACCCCAGTCGCGACCGGAGATGCAGCGCAGGAGATTTAGACGTTTTGCGCAACGTTGTTTTAGATAAGCAATATGGGGGCCGAAACAAAGACTTTTGTCTACACCTTTTTGCGTCCAGTTTCGCCGCCTGTACATGAATTTCAACGATAAGCCCATCCATTTTCTACAGTTCGGCATAGCATATCCAATTTACAAATCACAGCTCCACCTTCGGCCCAGCAGCATTCATTTTGGTACTAGTGCAACCGGTTTCGGCAGAACTGCATTCGAATTAAGATTTGCAGTGAATATTTCGGCATGTCTGGATAATTCAGTGATAGTGCGATGAATTTCGGCAGAGTGGAAGTAAGTCCGACGCGGAAAATGCTCTGCTATGAGACTTGTGTTTGTCATATTTGGCTAAATATGCACCCATTGTCCAATAAAAGGGGCAATTGTTGGCGTTTTGTGTATGTAATTGTATATCCACTACATAATGCGACATTGACCAGCGGGTAGTTGCTTAGCGGCGCGTCGCAGCATGGTAACGCACTCAACTAATCAGAAGACAGTATTATTTCTTTCAAGCCGAGCATGCCGCAACCACAAGATCAGTAGGTCACAGCTCATCTGGACGTCGTCATGCCACGTGGCGAAGGACGTACGAGGGGGCGGTACAGGAACCTAACCGAAGGGGAAAGATGGGAAATCATCAATACTCATCGTTCTGGGTACTTCCTGCCTGCCTGCGCAGCCCGTGAGAACATTATCGACAAAGTGACTGTCGCCCACGGACTAGGTAACTTTAATGTATACCCTGTGCTCTTGCGTGTAATTGCACGGTATGTGCACATCATTTCGAACACTTCGTTGTTTGCACCCTTCGTTGTAAACGTTCATGCGAAATTAATGACATTTTCAACTACATGTTATTTGTATATCTGGATATTTATGCATATGCACAAGTTTAAAGTGCATGTGGTTTCAACACAGCCAGCAATGTTATTTTTTACACAACAGAGAAATGCATATTGTCCAATAAGCGACCAAATTTGAACATTTTATGTACATAATGCGATAGCGGCCAGTGGGGTACTTCCTTAGACATCACTTCCAGATATAAAACGACTGTGGGGAGGGGGTTAAAAACCACGCTCTAGTCAGTAGTGCTCGGTTTAGTATCACAGTACCTGAATAACAAGTTGACACATCAGAATATGTAGAAGTAACCCGTTGTCGTAAAAAACCAACTAGCATTGGCCAACGCAGATCAATTTATATTGACCAAACCTTTCACTTTTGAACCGTAATTTTTACGTCGAATTTGGTTGCACACAGCCGAAATCGATTGCTTTCGTGACGAAACAAATCTGCATGCCGAATACCATGAATGCACTACGCCGAAATTGATTGCACTATTTTTGAAATGCGCGTTGCCCGGCCGAATTTCTCCGTCTTGTGTCATATTCGGACGCAATGTGCTGAAACGCCGAAATTGGATGCGCTAATGCCGAAATCCGTGCAGTTTGTTCAAACTTGCACGCATAAAGGTGTAGAACGATGCCAAGATAGGTGAAGGTGGTTTGGTGAGGGATAATTTGGTCGCGATAACGGAGTGGTGTAAGAGGTGGGATGTACGAGGTGAGCCGGGAGAAAAGCATTGTGACGGATTTGGTGGGGGAGATTTGCAGTCCCCAAAGGGAGCACCAGGAATCAATTTGGTCCATGGCGCGCTGCATTAAATAATTTGCATTGTCTGCCGATGGGTGCGTGCACCATATAGCCAAATCATCGGCAAAAATGGAGTATTTTAGACAGGGGGCTATATGATGGAGGTCAACGAGCGCATCGTTGATCATGAAAAGAAAGAGGGTGGGGGATAACACGCTGCCTTGTGGGACACCTTGATCTAATTTTTGGGACCGAGAATGGACATTGCCGCAGCGGACGGTGAATGTTCTATTAGCGAGAAAGTTGGTGATAAATTTTGCCATTCTGCCTCTGATGCCAATACGATGTAATTTGATTAGGAGGGCCGAACTGTGTATTTTATTGAATGCGGATTTTAAGTCGAGAAAGAGTGCCACGGTTTCATTTTTTTTTCCATGAAACCGCGCTGTATCGAGTCAACTAATAGAATGAGATTGTCAGTGGTGCTGTGTCTGGGTCGAAAGCCGCTTTGAAAGGGGGAGAGAATTTCGTTGTTTTCGAGGTGGACTCTGATTCGTCCAACATCCACGTCCACGTTGCCCCTGCCCCCCCTCCCATGTGTGCTGCTAACGTTGCTACTCCGCAGGCGCGATGCTGATGGAGCTGATCGGCCACCAGGGTGGTACGAAAATCTCAGTGTAGGGAGGGGCAAAAGCAATTTTGGATCATTTGTGTTCATTAAAGCCCGTCGAATTCCATACATGGATCCTGTGCAGGGGTGGAACTTTGTGTACCTTTGGTTTTTCCAATGCAATACAAATAATTTAAAACTTATCATTAGGCCTATGGTGATACATGGAAGAAATGGACTCAAAACTCGGTTTGACAACACCAATAATTCTGAGAAGCCTTCATCTATGATCATGTGATCCGATTATGGAACAATAGAGCATACACATGTAGTAGGCAACAGCGAAACTTCAGCCGGTTATCGCAAGTAGGAATCTTAACCGATGTCAGTTTGTTTTCCATCGGTGCGGTTCACCGCGGTTCACCTGTCCAGAAGAACCGAACTGCACCCGATTGGCCCGTACCTAGTGACCATGCTGCACCATATTGCTAGTCCCGGCTTCCCGTGTGTCTTCTCCTCCGCGGCATCCACGCTGATCCGTTGCTTCCGCGCTCCATGAGAATATGCACTGACTCACGCCCAATTTTGATATGCATGGGAAAACCATGGCTTTCCTCGTGCAAAGGAAAACTGAGCCTATATTTGCACAGGGATGTGCAGCTAACCGATGCTACATGCTTCTCGTCGATGCAATGGCTACCCGAAGGTACGGGCGAAAATATAAAAGAATGTATGGGATGTTGGCAATGGGTGTTTCCATGGGCAGGCGGATTACGGATGGATCGGATCAAGCTCAGCGGCATGCCGGTAATCGACAAAATAGCCAGCGTTCACATGACTAATCCGTCACTCAGCGCCTCAGCGCTGATCGCTAACATAGTGGTGATCGACGCCGAGTGCCATCTCCACCACTACGTAAACTCCTGGTCCACTCCTGGTGTGCTCTACCGAGACACCGAAATTGCCTATCTGCAAAACCAGTACCTCCGCTTGGAATTCACCAACAGCAAGTAATTAATGTCAAGAAACTTCTTCCACTCGAATCTCCCGCTCTTCACAAACCAGATGCATGGGCGCGGCTAATGCGGCAAGCAATGCATGTGCTACTCGCATGTGTCGTCGCTCTGGCGACTGTGTCTGGAAGCTTTCGCGCGGTGTTTCCCATTGCTGATGCGGCAACTGGGCTTTTGAAGATTTGATCAGGTGTGTGTGTGTCCCAATATTCGGTCTAAGCACGTGAACAACACCGACCCTGGTCCATTGAGATAGACGTCTGACGCTGTAATCAGGACCACGGACGCAATGCCGAGGACACGGAAAGTCCTGTAAGGTGAACGCGGTGACTGGTGGGGAAAATATATCGGTACAAAATGTAAATACCATAAACCAACATACATCTGATGTATTTTTCTGAAAGGAAGTTAAGAATGCATATAAATAAATTTAAATAATTTTCGAAACAGCTCATAATCCCAATTTTTCAAAAGAAAGAACGAGAAAACATGTGGTCGAATCTCGATCGAACGGGCTGAGCTCGAACGTTTGACTGGTTAGTAGCATGACTACTAATCGGATTGCGGGTGTTCCCATGACCGCCGTGACCGCGATTAGCGCTCTGATCTCGATCAGGGGCGATTAGAGCTGCCCACAGCAGCAGTGCCAAGATGTAATGTTAGTGGCACAACACACTGAATGTGCTGTCCCATAGAGTACCATACAGCCTAAGTTTTTTTTGGGGGGGGCATCGATGGAGCATTGGAGGGTCCGACCCCACGCACACACACACACAGAGACTGGACACTCCACCTGTGAATGTAGCAGTGACATAGCCAGGGATTCAGATGGCCAGTGAACTCCCCATCATCAGAAGCAGAGATTCACCAAGATCAATATCTGGGTCTCGACATGCGCGTCTTGAAATTTTTAGATTGTTTGCCTCTCGTAAGAAATTATGGACACACTAATTTCGCGCCATGCTCACTTGATACCCCCGTTGGGTGTTCAGCGTGCCCGGTGGGTTCGGGCCGCTCCGATCTCAGCCTCCGTCGTGCAGGCTGATGCGCCTCTTCTCCCAGACAGCCATCGCTGCCACCTACCGAATGGTGAAGCAGTACGACCATGGGTTTGTCCGGATGCTCCGTTCGCGAGGTGTTTGAGGCCGGATGACGTGTCGCTGTGTGCTGTGTCTGCTGAGCGCTACCTGGCTTAGTCGTGTCGGGCCGCTCAAGGCTGGCTGTCCGGGGTCACGGCGGCCGACTCACCACCCAGCTGCGGCCGTGGCTGTGGCCGTGTCAGTGTCTGTGCCTGTGTTGCAGCGGGCGGCTTTTGTTGGCACATCTGTCGTCGCGCACCGGCCACCTGGCCCCAGATTCCACGTCAACGCTGACGGACGGCTCCAATTAGCCGGGCATCCCGGCCGACTGTGGCTCCTGCCATCTTGACCCGCCGCCGCCGCTCGCCGGATCCATGCATTGTCACCGGGCCGACCACGAGCGGCGACCTGTGACAGTGCCGGCGGTGGCGTGGGGTCCCGGCTTACGGACGCGTTGGGGCTGCAACAGTTCATGATGCTTGACCCGCCGCCGCCGCTCGCCGGATCCATGCATTGTCACCGGGCCGACCACGAGCGGCGACCTGTGACAGTGCCGGCGGTGGCGTGGGGTCCCGGCTTACGGACGCGTTGGGGCTGCAACAGTTCATGATGCTTGAGCCGCCGCCGCCGCTCGCCGGATCCATGCATTGTCACCGGGCCGACCACGAGCGGCGACCTGTGACAGTGCCGGCGGTGGCGTGGGGTCCCGGCTTACGGATGCGTTGGGGCTGGAACAGTTCATGATGCTTTTCTGATGAGATGTTTTACCTGGTCCAGATGGCGTTTTCTGCTGTTCTTGGCAGTTCTTATTGTTTTGTCATGGTATGCCATTTTGGGAGTTGGAGGACAGCTCTTGAGAACACGCAATCTTTCTAGAATGGGATTAGGAACGAGATGGTCGATCCAAATTTGGGAAAGGTTGTGATGAGTGACAAAAGAAAAACCTTTCCAGGCCTTCACAGCACACAGGTGGTGGCGCAACAGAGGTAGTGAAGGATTGGGATTAAACTATCTTTCAATGCAACAAACTGTACTCTTCGGGCACCTCATTGGGTGAAACTGTATGCTAATGCTAAATAGCATTGCTTTCAAGCCTGAAGTTCGCCAGCACGGTACGGCAAATCAGGTTTACCATCGCAAAGGCACGACTCCGTATCGGCACGACTCTGTATATTTAGGGTATGTCTTCCCATTTAAGATTTAATATGTTGCGATGGAGAGAGAGAGAGGTTTGGTGTAGCAAATGAGTGTATGCCGGTTTTTTTAATTGCAAAGGCAACTACAATCCTGAGGGAGAAAGTTGTGATCAAGATAGCAAAATGACAACGACCACAAGCAAAGAACTGCAATTACCACAACATACTTGGTTTAGGGCGAACCACAGCGCGATCTAGACATCCATTTTCGATTCACTTTGGGAAGACATTCAAGCAAATTCTCTGAATTATTGAGCGATTCACTTGGATAGAGATTGTTGTGAGGATCTTTTACAGCAACCGTTTTTTTGTCAAAAGATTTGTAGATTTTCCGAGATTTGGTGTTTTAAACCAACTTTATGTCTATAATTTTGAACGGCAAACGAGCTGATGCTGACCAACGGTATCCTGGTCTTTCTACGAAAGATTTAGTCATACAAGGTGATGGCCGTCAATACCCCATGAAGCTCACATAAATAATTAAATGACGTGGATTTACTTGCGTACATCTGGCATACTTCCATTCTTCTATATAAATTTGCGTTTGCGCATACTTTTCTACACGCCAATCTTCCCTGGCGTATATTTGTGCTTATGTACATTTGCTCCCAATCGAAGTTGCCAGGAGGGCCACAGGGCCAAACCACCTCCCCCCACTGCTCCGAGTATCGTTTGGATCTCCGCAAGATTTAAAGATTTTCTCAGACCATTTTAAACCTGTTCCTGCCATGTTTTGTTTTCAAAATAATTTCCGAGCTACTACGGATTTTGCTACGGAACCTATTTCTTAAAACATAAGTTGGAGTTTGTGCGAAATTTCAATGAAATATATTACAAGTTTTTCGAGATATAGCTTTCCATGGGCGGAACTTTTGTTCTGAGAAATAACCGAAAAGCAGGCGAGTTAGCGCAAAAGTCACAAAGTGCCAACAATCTGGTATCAAGATGTAACACGAATTTGAAAGTCCCCTCCAAGATAATTGCAGAGGCTATGTCTTATATATATATATATATATATATATATATATATATATATATATATATATATATATATATATATATATGCACACACACATATAAGCATCGTAATCACTGTCTCACACTGAATGATGCTGGACGGATAAACTCAATCATTGAAACATTTTTTTGATGCTCCTGATCATGCGTCAACCACTAGCATAGCCATAGATATGTTTTGCTTGTACTAGTGTGCACTACTCGTGGATGGAAACACTTTTGCGAATACTCGTGCTTTACGTATGCATAATTTACAATACTCGTATTCCTTCACGCATGACACGGAGTAAAATAATTTTTAGTGACTAGTGTTAGAAGTGAACGCTGAACGCGGAACTGGTGACAAACTGCAAAGCGTGTATGCATTTTTAATGAAAGTCAGAGTGTTCGGTGTCACCCGTGTGGTTGACGCATACGGTAGGCTGACGTGCGGTTTCGGCGGCGGTTTTGGCCGGTGTCCCACTGTCCGAACAGATACGTGTTGACAAACGAGAGGTTGTGATCGGTACAGCCAGGGCTACCCAGCTGCCCGGCTGCCCGGCTGCCCGGCTGCCCGGCTGCCCGGCTGCCCGGCTGCATGACTGCCCAGCTGCTCGGTTGCCCTGCTGCCCGGCTGCCCGGCTGCCCTGTCTGCCCGGCTGCCCGGTTGCTCGGCTGCCCAGCTGCCCAACTGCCCGGCTGCCCGGCTGCCCAGCTGCCCGGCTGCCCGGCTGCCCGGCTGCCCGGCTGCCGCGCCGGTTCCCGGCGACACGATCGATACGCTCACCGCAGTCGTCCCCCACTGCGTCGCTCAAACCATCGATCAGCGCCATCAGCGCCGCCACCGCGAGGCAGCGGCGCAAGTGGCTGGTTGTTGACGCGCGGCTGCGCCAATCTCGGCGCACGGGTACCCACGAGCGGTGCACAACTGGCGCGCCGCTGTCGTCCGCGACGAATGGCTGCCGTCGCGGCCGACACGTGTGCCGCGGCGCCGCGGCACGTACGCCGCGTCACGTGCGCCGCGCGTTCATGTCCGTGTGGGCACCACTGAGTGTCCATAGGTGATGCTGTGCCACCCATGGAGCCACGATGTGCCACTGTGTACAGAGAGCTCCCAGCTGGTGTCCGTGTGGGCACCACTGAGTGGCCGTAGGTGATGACGTGCCACCCATGGAGCCACGATGTGCCACTGTGTACAGAGAGCTCCCAGCTGGTGTCCGTGTGGGCATCACTGAGTGGCCGTAGGTGATGCCGTGCCACCCATGGAGCCACGATGTGCCACTGTGTACAGAGAGCTCCCAGCTGGTGTCCGTGTGGGCATCACTGAGTGGCCGTAGGTGATGACGTGCCACCCATGGAGCCACGATGTGCCACTGTGTACAGAGAGCTCCCAGCTGGTGTCCGTGTGGGCATCACTGAGTGGCCGTAGGTGATGACGTGCCACCCATGGAGCCACGATGTGCCACTGCGAGTAACAGCGGTCGACAGTGCTTCTATGGAAGTGGGAATGGACACGCAGCAGTGAAAGGCTTGCAATGGTTATCTCCGAACATGGCAGATAATTGTCCATTAGCACTTTGCAATGATCAAAAAAATCACAACCTCACGATCAAACTAAGCAAGCATCAAGAAAGAAAACTAGCCAAATATTACGGTGGTAGCCCATCAAATCACTGTAATGATATGCAGTTCCGCAGTCCATCCCATTACAAAATTCGTCCATCTTGCTACGGTCTGTCTTGGAGTTGTCCGACCTTACCCTACATCTTCATTATCCATTTCCCACTCCAAGCGTCTTGGCTCAGCGTTTATTTTGATAACACGGATATGAGGTGACTATAAGGCTGCGTGCAATGCAAATAACGGTTAGGTACAATACCGAACCGAGATGAGGCGGTGCTAGTATGAAAAAAAAGAAAGGGGTACTAGGTTCCTTGAAGTATTCGTCTAAGTTGATATAGATGTAATTTTGCATATTTAAATGTCTCTGATAACTAAACATTTGAAAATATTGTCCTGTTAAGCTGTTCAAAAGACTCACTTTATCCGAAATTACCCATACTTACTACCGCATTCGTCTATGCTTCCAGCTTTTTGGTAGCTTTCCTGCCAGAATCTCGGTCCTGGCCGCCGACCGGGACCCAGGTATATGCACCTTCTAATTTGTTAAAATATTTTACAGCGGATCTCCCTCGCTAATTCGCACAAACCGTACCATGTGCGATAACGATAGCGATAGCGATAACGAGTAAGCTTTGCCATCGCATAAAGCCTGCTGCCGAACCAACTCGCTTCAGGCTGACATGAACGGCCTCTCCGTGTGGCCACCACACTTGTCTTCAGAAACACTTCGGCCCGCCGTCGCTGTGCTGAATCTGCTCTCTTCCACTGTGCAATTTTTGTTGCGGTATCTCAAGCACGGTTAGAGACATCAGCACGAAGCGTTCAATGTTCCTATTTATTTATAGATATTTGACCTTGACGGGATCGGTGACCTTGGCCTTTACACGTGTCATCTGTGTTAGACTAAGTCTTCAGTTTGCGTATGATCAATGTGGAAGCACGAAATCGCATTTGTTTTACGACCAGAACCAGGAAACTACAGAGAAGATGGTCGATTGACTACAACCCAACATTGACCTGTTCAACCGGATCTGGAAGGTCAGCCAATAGAGATAGAAGAAAATATATCAAGTAACTTTAATAGTTCAAGGTTGTAGCTATGCCATGCTGTTGATCACGTATATCTTAATTATAACAAAAGTTTATGGCGGGGTTAAATTGCCCCACCCTCAGCAATGCCGGGGATAGAAAATTATATCGCACTGCGAGAGTAAAATATTGTTGATTTCCGCTTCCCTCAATGATAGTACCTATTTTGTACAAGTAATGAACCATTGGTTCATTACTTGTACATCACTTCCGCACACCATGAACACCACATGAGGACAGTCCTGAATTTTGCACCTGAATACTGGTTTTGGAATTCCCTTTAATCCAGATGTATTAGAATGGAGTCTATTATACACCCTGACTAAATTGAAGAGGCTATGGTGCGCCCCGATTCTGTGCAACTTCGATGAAGCTTAATTCCATTTCGTCGAGACGTCATAGTGAGTAGTGCAAATGAATGTTGAGGATATTTTGAGGCTGAGCTGTTTCCCTCGCAAGATTGAGTAATCTGTTTGCTTAGCCCACGTTTGACAATAGATCCGGTGAATTGTTCACGGTGGCGTCCATGTTCACAGTGACTGCCTGTTGGCATTTCAAATTAACTGAGAAAAGCTCCACTTTGCTTGTGAGTGGGTGATTATTAGGGTAATAATGACTGACATGTTTTGCTCATGAGCGGATGACTCTTACTAGCCGCTGGTCTTGTTTTTGTCTGTGGGCGTTTTTGCGGTGCTTGATTACTCTCGCACAGTGTGCACCTATTTTCATGCTCGACTGGCTCGAATGTGTGCCCTCGTGCCTTGAATGACATCACTTAGATGTATACCCGTACCTTCAGTTACACGACTAACTTGTACCTCTGTACCGTGTGAATGACACCATAGGATATAGCCCAGCGCCTTGAGTGATACCATCAGGATATATCCCCCATGCCTGAATTATACCACTAGGATATATCCCCCATGCCTGAGTGGTACATATCACTAGGACATATTCTCCATATCTGAGTGGTATCACTTGGATATATTCCCGTACTTCAGATGATGCGAGTAGGATATTTATCCCGTACCTTGAGTGATGCCCCCAAAATGTGCATCTACAACTTGAGCCATGCCACTAGAATTAATCCACAGTACCTTGAGCGATGCAAAAAGGATATGTCCCCTCGTATCTTGAGTGCTTTTACTAGGATGCACCCCTGCACCTTGAGTTATACCACGAGTGTATATCACCGTACCTTAAGTCATACCACCAGGATATACCACCAAACCTAGAGTGATACTACCAGGATGTATGCCCATGCCTTGAGTCATGCTACTGGGATATATCCCTCGAACCCTGAGTGACACCACAAGGGCATATTCTCTGTACCTTGAGTGATGTTACCAGGATATATACACCGTAACCTGAGTGGTACCGCTAGGATATAATCTCGTTTCTGAGTGATTCCAGTAGGATATATCACTCATATCTTGAGTGATTTGACTAGGATATGTCCCACAATCCTTGAATGATACCTCCAAGATATATCCCCAGTATCTTGAGTGATGCCACCAGGATATATGCCCCGTATCCTGAGTGACGCCACTAAGATATATCCATCGAACCATGAGTGATACTACAAGAATATATCCCCGTATCTCGAGCCAAGCAACCAGGAAATATCCTTCCGTACGTTGAATGATTGCACCATGATATATCCTTGTAATTCGAGTGATACTACTGGGATATACCCTTCATTGATGTTACCGGGATATACAACCGAAATACATTTAAAATCCGATCATAAGTTTTTCCTATGATCCCTGGCCTAACTGCTGTTTTGCTCTGGGTGCACAACACTAAAACGCTTACGTTGACTGAAAATGGCCGCGCACTGCCAGTTTTACTTGCGAAGCTTGCGTGCCTGCACCATCCGTCATCTTGAGACAGGGGAAAATACGCAGAGACACAGATACGGAGCGACTGAGAAACAGAGAGAGACTGAGAGACTGAAAGACAGAGACAGGAACATGAACTTACTAAGTGGACCAAGTGATGTTTGGTACGGCCTGTTGGTATCCACAAAGAACACCGTTGTTCTAGTCCTAATACTCGCAATGCCACACTCCACAACGGTCGCAGCACCACCAGAAGAACAGTGGGCGAAGCGGCACGCAAGTGGAAATTTGGCGTCCACACGCCAGGTTTCTGATCCGCATTTCTGACTCACAAATGAGCACTAAAAACTGGCAAAAAGGGACATCCTGCACATACCCGGCGGAGCCACTAGTGCCCACTTACATACTGCACATACCCGGCGGAGTCACCAGGGCCCACTCACATACTGCACATACCCGGCGGAGCCACTAGTGCCCACTCACATACTGCACATACCCGGCAGAGCCACTAGTGCCCACTTACATACTGCACATACCCGGCGGAGTCACCAGTGCCCACTCACATACTGCACATACCCGGCAGAGCCACTAGTGCCCACTTACATACTGCACATACCCGGCAGAGCCACCAGGGCCCACTCACATACTGCACATACCCGGCGGAGTCACCAGTGCCCACTCACATACTGCACATACCCGGCGGAGCCACCAGGGCCCACTCACATACTGCACATACCCGGCGGAGCCACTAGTGCCCACTCACATACTGCACATACCCGGCGGAGTCACCAGGGCCCACTCACATACTGCACATACCCGGCGGAGTCACCAGGGCCCACTCACATACTGCACATACCCGGCGGAGCCACCAGTGCCCACTCACATACTGCACATACCCGGCGGAGCCACTAGTGCCCACTTACATACTGCACATACCCGGCGGAGCCACTAGTGCCCACTCACATACTGCACATACCCGGCGGAGCCACCAGTGCCCACTCACATACTGCACATACCCGGCGGAGCCACTAGTGCCCACTCACATACTGCACATACCCGGCGGAGCCACTAGTGCCCACTCACATACTGCACATACCCGGCGGAGCCACTAGTGCCCACTCACATACTGCACATACCCGGCGGAGCCACTAATGCCCACTCACATACTGCACATACCCGGCGGAGCCACTAGTGCCCACTCACATACTGCACATACCCGGCGGAGCCACTAGTGCCCACTCACATACTGCACATACCCGGCGGAGCCACTAGTGCCCACTCACATACTGCACATACCCGGCGGAGCCACTAGTGCCCACTCACATACTGCACATACCCGTCGGAGCCACTAGTGCCCACTCACATACTGCACATACCCGGCGGAGCCACTAGTGCCCACTCACATACTGCACATACCCGGCGGAGCCACTAATGCCCACTCACATACTGCACATACCCGGCGGAGCCACTAGTGCCCACTCACATACTGCACATACCCGGCGGAGCCACTAGTGCCCACTCACATACTGCACATACCCGGCGGAGCCACTAGTGCCCACTCACATACTGCACATACCCGGCGGAGCCACTAGTGCCCACTCACATACTGCACATACCCGGCGGAGCCACTAGTGCCCACTCACATACTGCACATACCCGGCGGAGCCACTAGTGCCCACTCACATACTGCACATACCCGGCGGAGCCACTAGTGCTCACTCACATACTGCACATACCCGGCGGAGCCACTAGTGCCCACTCACATACTGCACATACCCGGCGGAGCCACTAGTGCCCACGCACATACTGCACATACCCGGCGGAGCCACTAGTGCCCACTTACATACAGCACATACCCGGCAGAGCCACCAGGGCCCACTCACATACTGCACATACCCGGCGGAGTCACCAGGGCCCACTCACATACTGCACATACCCGGCGGAGCCACTAGTGCCCACTTACATACTGCACATACCCGGCGGAGCCACCAGGGCCCACTCACATACTGCACATACCCGGCGGAGTCACCAGGGCCCACTCACATACTGCACATACCCGGCGGAGTCACCAGGGCCCACTCACATACTGCACATACCCGGCGGAGCCACTAGTGCCCACTCACATACTGCACATACCCGGCGGAGCCACCAGTGCCCACTCACATACTGCACATACCCGGCGGAGCCACTAATGCCCACTCACATACTGCACATACCCGGCGGAGCCACTAGTGCCCACTCACATACTGCACATACCCGGCGGAGCCACTAGTGCCCACTCACATACTGCACATACCCGGCGGAGCCACTAGTGCCCACTCACATACTGCACATACCCGGCGGAGCCACCAGTGCCCACTCACATACTGCACATACCCGGCGGAGCCACTAGTGCCCACTCACATACTGCACATACCCGGCGGAGCCACTAGTGCCCACTCACATACTGCACATACCCGGCGGAGCCACCAGTGCCCACTCACATACTGCACATACCCGGCGGAGCCACCAGTACCCACTCACATACTGCACATACCCGGCGGAGCCACTAGTGCCCACTCACATACTGCACATACCCGGCGGAGCCACTAGTGCCCACTCACATACTGCACATACCCGGCAGAGCCACCAGGGCCCACTCACATACTGCACATACCCGGCGGAGTCACCAGGGCCCACTCACATACTGCACATACCCGGCGGAGCCACCAGTGCCCACTCACATACTGCACATACCCGGCAGAGCCACCAGGGCCCACTCACATACTGCACATACCCGGCGGAGTCACCAGGGCCCACTCACATACTGCACATACCCGGCGGAGCCACTAGTGCCCACTCACATACTGCACATACCCGGCGGAGCCACTAGTGCCCACTTACATACTGCACATACCCGGCGGAGCCACCAGGGCCCACTCACATACTGCACATACCCGGCGGAGCCACTAGGGCCCACTCACATAGTTTCGTCGCCACATACGCCATGGTCGGGGCCAAGAGTGGCGACAGGTGAGACTCGACCCACATACTTTGCGACGAGCATCTTACCTGACACTGTTAATACCGGCGGAGCCACCAGTGCCCCACTCACATACTGCACATACCCGGCGGAGCCACCAGTGCCCACTCACATACTGCACATACCCGGTCAGAGCCACCAGGGCCCACTCACATACTGCACATACCCGGCAGAGCCACCAGGGCCCACTCACATACTGCACATACCCGGCGGAGCCACCAGTACCAACTCACATACTGCGCATACCCGGCGGAGCCACCAGGGCCCACTCACATACTGCACATACCCGGCGGAGCCACCAGCACCCACTCACATACTGCACATACCCGGCGGAGCCACCAGTGCCCACTCACATACTGCACATCCTGGTTTGAGCCACTAGTGTCCACTCACATACTGCACATACCCGGCGGAGCCACCAGTGCCCACTCACATACTACACATACCCGGCGGAGCCACCAGGGCCCACTCACATACTGCACATACCCGGCGGAGCCACCAGTGCCCACTCACATACTGCACATACCCGGTTGGTTGGTTGATTATTGGTTTTACGACACGTCGATCGTTGGTATGTGGTGGCGAAGAGTGGCGACAGGGGACTCGAACCCACATCCTTCGGTGGAGCTCTTACCAGTAGCCCACTCGTCCCCTACACATACCCGGCGGAGCCACCAGGGCCCACTCACATACTGCACATACCCCGTGGAGCCACCAGTGCCCACTCACATACTGCATATACCCGGTGGAGCCACCAGGACCTACCCACATACTGTACATACCCGGTGGAGCCACCAGGGCCCACTCACAAACTGCACATACCCGGCGGAGCCACTAGTGCTCACTCACGTACTGCGCAAGGGCATGTGGTGTACCCGTACCATTACGCGACCTAGGGGCCGAACGTTAACAAGTCCAAACTCGTGCACTCAAACATTACTTAAGGAAACTGCGAATTGCACCCCATCCTCCGTTAAACAGCGATAGTTGTCATTTTGTTCTCTCACTTCATCAAAAGCCCGGAGTCTTGCCTGACGAATAATGTGTCGTCATCAGGATTTGGGCGAAACTACACTCTTGGCTTGATTCTTAAGGACTCCTTACAGCATAAGAAAAGAAACAAACATCGATAAGAGGTCCCCAGAGAGGTTTTTATTAGCCAACTTTGCACATGCGCAATGGGCCAGAATGGCTTAAAAAGTGATACTTACTCGAATTTCGAAGTTCGTCAAATCTTGACAGTTTTATCGTAGATCGTCTGCAAAATGTTCCCAGTGTTCGAAAACAGCGCTATATCTTCGGTATACCAGCATCTGTGTCCATAAATATCGCAGCACGTTATACAGCGTGTTTATCTGTTTCGTTGCAAACGCGCAATTTCATTCTCAGGTTCTAAGTATTCTCATTCTTCTTTCAAGGCTCGAAGCCAATAATTTTTCATATCATTGAATTACTCCGATCATGAGGAGCACATTAGGAGTAAAAATGAACGATTTGACCAATCCAGCAACTTTCTGCAGATAATCTAATGTTGGAGGGTAACAAATGATGCAGATAATATATCACAGGAGAAGGACTTAGGTGTTATTTTTAACACAAAATTGGGGGCATCAGAACAGACCAAAGAAGCCAGGAAGAAGGCACTAAGAATGCTTGGGGCAATAAATAGGAATGTATCATACAAAAGTGAGGAAGTCATCAGGAAGCTTTATTGTGCATATGTCAGGCCACATCTGGAATATTGTGTCCAAGCTTGGTCCCCTAGTTATGAAAAAGATTGTTGGCTTTTAGAGAGAGTACAAAAGAGGGCAACAAAAATGGTGAATGGTATGGGCAACCTGGCATATGAGGAAAGATTGAAGAAATTGAATATGTTTTCACTTAGATATAGAAGGCTGAGAGGAGATCTCATCGAGGTCTTTAAATTTGTTCATGGTCAGGAACAGGGTTATCTCAGGGAACTGTTTGAATTTAACAGAAATGATGCAATTAGAGGTCATCAATTCAAAATTAAAGTTAATCACAGCAGGACAAGGTTAAGACAGTCCTTCTTCACCAACAGGGTGGTAGAACACTGGAACCAGCTGCCAGAAACCATTGTCAGTAGCAACACACTGAACATCTTTAAGAACAGCATAGACAATCATTATAAGAATAGGGGGCTTGTTTTTCTGTATTCCAGGGAGAGTTGATCAACACATTTGATGGACAACTGGTTCAGTGTACAGAGTGCAACCAAGAAGGGCCCTTGTGGCTCATAGTTGCACTGATCTTTTATGTCTTTTATTTATGTCTTTATAACGATGAGCATATTATGGATTTGAAGAAAAAAATATTCAACGACCTACACGCTGATTTTGATTTTATAAGGTAGATGCATACTTTGGCTACAAGTCTCGATTGCACGCCGCTTAGCTTTTTTGCTCTAACAGGAATAAACTGGCTTAAACCAGATTGATGTTCTGAACAGCGCCATCTATATTGGTTGATAAATATTAATTGTATTAATAGATAGGGCATACCAAGCCTTCATTAAGTGTATTAATCTGTCGAATAATAATTTATATCATGATTGCAACATTCAGGTATCATTGGTATATAACCCTAACCATACTTATTAGTTATTTCAGTTTTATTTTCGAAATACTAATTGTATGATGATAAGGAAGACTGGGTCTAGTTGATGCAATTTTGGCGAAACTCAAAATAACCCTTCACTTTGGAATGGGTAGCGAGAAGATAGCTACACCCACGCCAAGCCCAAATGTTACTTTCGCTCCAAAAATGTGCCTCATCGTCATCATTCGGCAAGGAGCAAGGTATAGACCAGTCGAACCGGCCGTTGCAGCCGAGATATAAGTACCTTTATAATCCAACTGAAAGTTAAAGGGGCTAAATCCAGTCGGCACTACACGAATCTTTATTCATCAAAGTTAATGAAGAGTGGCTGAAGCAAGATGTGAATGTGAAGGGTACATCGGCAAGTGATCTTCACCGTGTGCGTCGGTTAACAGGCGACAGAGAACACCTGCGACTCAGCCTGAGCACCCTGCACTCCTGGATCCGACTCTTCGAGTGCATCTTGCACATCAGCTACAGACTGAACATAAAAAGTGGCGGTGCAGGTCAATAGCCTACAAAGAGGAAGTCATTCAGCACAAGAAGATGGTCCAAGATCAGTTATGGCATCTTCTGCACCTCCTCGTGGACCAGCCTAGAGCGGGTGGCGGCGGAACATCGAACGACGGCAACATGACCAGATGGCCGTTCAGCGATGAGTCGAATCTGGCAGAAGTAACTGGTGTTCACGAAGGACTCATCCGTCCCCTCCACACCGTCCTGCAAGTATTGGCATCTGTGTACCAAATCGACTCAAGTAAATTCGCCGACTACTGCGACTCCACGGCGGAGCTCTATGTTGCGCTGTACTCTTGGTACACGATACCAGTAACACTGCACATAGTGTTGATCCACGGAGATCAAGTCATCGCATCACTGCTCTTGTCCATCGGAATCATGAGCGAGGAAGCCCAGGAGTCCGGCAACAAGGACGTCCGTGCATACCGCGTCGGTCATGCGCGGAAGGACTGGAGACTGCACAACATCACCGGCCAGTTCAGGTACCTGTTGTTGAGCAGTGCCGCTCATCAGCTCCTCCGCTGCAATCAGCGTTTTCAAGCAGCAGTCCGGGGTAAGAGGTCCTTGATCGCAGACGCTTTGAGCCTGCTGCAAGCCGCCGACTCAGACTTAAGTCAGTCAGAGCGTTTGGGTTTGCCTTGTTCTCATTGTTTTGTTTTTGTTTTGTATAATCTTTGGTTTTCACCGATGGATGATGTCTAATATATGCTTCATGTTGCCGAGTTCTTAATATTGTTACAAACTCTCCAATTATATTTCCGAGTTCATCGTATTTGCAGATGTAATAGAAGATATGCTGCATAGTAGGGTGTTGCGCTGGAGGACTTTTCCTCTCGGAGACAAAATGCCATAGTATATTTTTATGTGGGTGGTCATGAAAACATTCATGGTAGCAAAAAGCCCGGGTTTGATACGACCCCCATCCAGCGGGCTCGACCTGAAGTTTCCCCATTCACTTACTATCGTGATGACGTCATAATGTATGCCCTTTTTCAAACTCAACTCGTGACGTCGTACGGCTACGAATCAGAGACCAGTGGATTGCTCGCAATGAGGCTTTCAGATGATGCCCATTTTGATGACCTCAGGTTAATTGTCACCTTCCAGGTGGTCAAGTTCCTTATTTTACCCAATAAACGTAATGGATATAACCGTGGGTCAACCGTCAAAACCTTTTAATGAACATGGTTATGTGCCTTTTCAATGGTACTGAAGACCATAATCCATCGTGTCATATAATGTGAATGTCTCACGGTCAGGGTAAGCGGTCGGATCTAGACCGCTGTTTGTGGCACCCGTTGGATGTGGAACGGGTTTCTGTGATCCCGTGAGCGGGTTTAGTTCACTGTTTGCCTAAATTTGAAGAAAACAACCATTTTTGTGACCGCTTTCGAAGCTCATCGGAGGGTAGCCCCATTTACCCCCACTGTATCCGCCGTTTCTTGCGGGATGGGAACATTTGGTCGGAAGACGGACTGTCAAGGCACGCCTGTTGGCGTACCGACGCCGAAGGTGGGGGTGTGAAGCGATGTCTGGCGAGGGCGCCGGGCGGATCCGAGAGGGCGCCGTTCCGATCCTAGGGGGTGGGGGTGGGAGCGATGTCTGGCGGGGCGCCGGGCGGATCCGAGAGGGCGCCGTTCCGATCCTGGTGGGGGTGGGGGGGGGGGGGGTGGAAGCAATGTCTCAACTCAACTTACAAACTGCCACTAGGATCGCTGTGCTGCCTCCACTGAAACTTTGGAAGCCGCCGGCTGATGGGGTTGCATAACGTGGGATAAAATGTGATTTATTTGCCTGGGCCCCACCCATAAAATCTCGGTATGGATTTTGGATCTAGCAGAACACCCACTGCATAGTTGTCAAATGACTCGCACCGCACGTTTTTACTTGCTATATTAACAATAACAATATTTCACTAAATTGCATCAGGCACAAGCAAGCGGTTGCCAGAATCAGTTTCTACGTTGAAAACCACCCCCAAAACCGACTTTTCACGTAAGCACTTTGAAAAATAAGTGATATGTCCCTTTTCAGGCCGTTCTGGCCCATAGTGACTTGGAGCAAGATGTGGCGAACTAAGATGCCATTTGTGAAAACGTGTTGCTTCGTTTCGAACGGGAAAAGAAAAGAAATAAAATAACTGACCTGGACTAAAAACTACAAGCATTCGTGAGATCATTGTTCTAGATTATGGTATGGTAGTAGGTTAGCAGAGGACTTTGCATGCTTATGTAAACTGAACGTTTTTCCAGAAAACGATTTCTTAGGATATGCAATTTGTTTTCCAGACTACAGAAATTTCACCACGAGATAATTTGGTTGAAATAATTAAAGCACACGACATGTAGGCCCGAATATGAAACATGATTTATCGAGTTGTCCAACAGGCGGTCTTAGGGGTGGTTGGACTGGTTCATTAATCATGAGTCCATATTCCAATATAAAAATAACATAAATATAACATCAAAATATCATCCTTTCAAAGCGATCGAATTTTGGTTGTATGTATCATTCGGTTAACTTCACGACTTATTTTCCTCTAAGATAGGAAGAACATGTGTAAAATATGCATTAGTCTTATGTAATCTTTCACATGGTGTATTATCTATTCTTCGGTTTATCTTACGGTGACAAGGGACACCTTTTTATTTCGTGGATTCGTTCACAGCATTTATCTGGGCATGCTCGTCAATCACCACAATTTCACCTGCGCTCTTCAGCATTTAGAATGTATCGCGAAGCACAGCCACGGTATAAGGTAGGAAACTTACCATGTGGTACTCTTGCAATGTAAGAGCTCCACATAATTACAATGTAGAGGCGTTCTTGTAATGTAAGAGCTCCACAAAGCTGTAGCATTCTTGCCCATCGAATGTTAGACTTTCGTACGATTGACAGTAACGCAGCAGCTTCACAGTGTTTTTTCTCAGAATGCAGAAGGAAGGAACGAGTAGAGCAAGTAGAGCAAACCAGGGTCTATACCAACTACATCAACATGTTAAATGATTCTCGCTACTCTCTGAATGTTGTTGTCCCCTGTTTGCTAGCACTTCGTGTTTGATTTCACCTCGAACCTCGATCTTGAAAACATCCCTTCCCCAGCTACATACATTTAAATGAAAACGCATTTTCGGTGAAATCCCAACAACTAACTAGGGATTTCACGGGCTTCTAACCCCAAGCGAAAAGCGAGAGTTAGAGGTACGTAACGTTTGGTTTTAATGTTTGCAGTGGCACTCAAATTGCGACCCATAGCAGATAAAAAACCCCTTGACTAGCAGCATGTGATGAAATACAGGGTTTGGGGTGATCGTCGCTCGTGCCTTAGTGAAGCTGTGGTAAACATTACCTGTGAGGGTCAGGTTGGCGGTTGCTATGGGCCTTATCCCGGCAGTCACTGGCATGCTGTCCCCTACACTAGTCCCAAGGAGGCTTTCCTAAGCTCTTCTCTTACCTCTGGAACGAATGAACGAGTCGAAATGAAACGAAGTGCAATGAATAGCTTAGGAACATTCATTCAGGCAGACTTAGTTTTGTTGACCTTGTTGTCACCGATGACGGCACAGGTCGCGTGAAAAAAAAGAATTGGAATATTTCTGGACTATTATTTAGCTCATGCAAAAATATATCTTGGACTGTGTCAAAAGTGAATACTGACATAAAAGTAAAACATCGATTATTTATTTTCGTGAAATGTATATGTTCAAATCAAATTTAGGATAAGGACTGCACATAAAGAACGTACTGTACGTAAAGCACGTTTGACCTTGCTTAGACTATCTTAGCCTCATTCTTTTCTAAGGCGTGGCCTAGTTGTTCATTTAAAAGTCCTCAAAATTTTGCGCTCTCTAGCGGCAGGGATTCCGTCGCTGATTAAGATAAACCGAAGGGGGCAAGAAAGCCCCCAAGTTGTTCGCGGGACAAAGCGCAGTGGCAAATGATGACTTAGCATGACTGATGTATAATGCTTTTGCGTACATGCTGGTGACATGAAATACGCAGATATATGAGGCACGCTTCTACGATAACGCCCAATACATCACAAGGTGAATTAATTCCATCAGTGGGACCATACAAGGATATCTTTGGTCAGTCGGCATAATTTGTTCTTTGTTGAAGTTGGCAATGATGCTTGATGTGGTTCAAAATGGATCACACTGCATATATTACGCTATTATTAATTCAGTTCGTACTGGAGGTATGTGGATCATATGTGGAAGAAATAGGCATCGTTCTTCATTTCATTGACGTTACAACGGAACATTATACTTTAATTAACCTAAGTTTTATTGATTTTAGCCACAAACCATAAAAAGAAGGTTTGTCGAGAGCAGGAGCGAGCTCTGTAACATAAAATAATATAACATAAAAATATATAAAATATAAAATAATATAGCATACAATAATATGAACTAAAAATATTAACGATAACGAAAAAATAGCTAAATAGGACCATGTTGCACGCTGAAAAAAGTATCTAATGTGATTGGAGATAAATCCGCTTAAATGGACGCCGCGCGACAACGAACACAACCCCTGTCGCTTAAATGGACGCCGCGCGGCAACGAGCACAACTTGACGTCACATGCGACAGGAGACACCCGTGTATACTGTTATACCCTGATTGACATCAACTGTAGGACTGTGTCAGTCCAGGTCGTCCTCCTCAGCCCCCCCCCCCGATCTGCACCTGCACCTGCGACTCCATTACAGCCACTCTTCCTTTGCGGAAGCAAAAAGTGTGAAAACGGTACATTTTTCGGTTGTTGCGCGGGCTAACTAACCAGAACTGCGCGTCGGCGGCGGCCCTACTGCCAGACAATGGCAGACGGCAGTTAATTGCCGACCTTAGTGGTGAGGGTCAGCCGGCGACTGATGGCATCGGTCGTGTCACGCTACACGGCAGAGGCCACTGCTGCACAGCCACTCGACTGCCATCAGAGGCGCGTCCAGAGCAGCTACAGACGACAGACACACCCCCCCCCCATACCCAAAGGCCCCAGCATCGGCGCATGCCGAACAGACGAAGACAGACCCGCCCGCCCCATACCCAGAGGCCACTGCTGCACAGCCACTCGACTGCCATCAGAGGCGCGTCCAGAGCAGCTACAGACGACAGACAGACCCGCCCGCCCCATACCCAGAGGCCACTGCTGCACAGCCACTCGACTGCCATCAGAGGCGCGTCCAGAGCAGCTACAGACGACAGACAGACCCGCCCGCCCCATACCCAGAGGCCACTGCTGCACAGCCACTCGACTGCCATCAGAGGCGCGTCCAGAGCAGCTACAGACGACAGACAGACCCGCCCGCCCCATACCCAGAGGCCACTGCTGCACAGCCACTCGACTGCCATCAGAGGCGCGTCCAGAGCAGCTACAGACGACAGACAGACCCGCCCGCCCCATACCCAGAGACCACTACTGCACAGCCACTCGGCTGCCATCAGAGGCGCGTCCAGAGCAGCTACAGACGACAGACAGACCCGCCCGCCCCATACCCAGAGGCCACTGCTGCACAGCCACTCGACTGCCACCAGAGGCGCGTCCAGAGCAGCTACAGACGACAGACAGACCCGCCCGCCCCATACCCAGAGGCCACTGCTGCACAGCCACTCGACTGCCATCAGAGGCGCGTCCAGAGCAGCTACAGACGACAGACAGACCCGCCGGCCCCATACCCAGAGGCCACTGCTGCACAGCCACTCGGCTGCCATCAGAGGCGCGTCCAGAGCAGCTACAGACGACAGACAGACCCGCCCGCCCCATACCCAGAGGCCACTGCTGCACAGCCACTCGACTGCCATCAGAGGCGCGTCCAGAGCAGCTACAGACGACAGACAGACCCGCCCGCCCCATACCCAGAGGCCACTGCTGCACAGCCACTCGACTACCATCAGAGGCGCGTCCAGAGCAGCTACAGATGACAGACAGACCCGCCGGCCCCATACCCAGAGGCCACTGCTGCACAGCCACTCGACTGCCATCAGAGGCGCGTCCAGAGCAGCTACAGACGACAGACAGACCCGCCGGCCCCATACCCAGAGGCCACTGCTGCACAGCCACTCGACTGCCATCAGAGGCGCGTCCAGAGCAGCTACAGACGACAGACAGACCCGCCCGCCCCATACCCAGAGGCCACTGCTGCACAGCCACTCGACTGCCATCAGAGGCGCGTCCAGAGCAGCTACAGATGACAGACAGACCCGCCCGCCCCATACCCAGAGGCCACTGCTGCACAGCCACTCGACTGCCATCAGAGGCGCGTCCAGAGCAGCTACAGACGACAGACAGACCCGCCGGCCCCATACCCAGAGACCACTGCTGCACAGCCACTCGGCCGCCATCAGAGGCGCGTCCAGAGCAGCTACAGACGACAGACAGACCCGCCGGCCCCATACCCAGAGGCCACTGCTGCACATCCACTCGGCTGCCATCAGAGGCGCGTCCAGGGCACAGACAGACGACAGACAGACCCGCCGGCCCCATACCCAGAGGCCACTGCTGCACAGCCACTCGGCTGCCATCAGAGGCGCGTCCAGAACAGCTACAGACGACAGACAGACCCGCCGGCCTCATACCCAGAGGTAAGTGTTTTGGCTCGCGGCACGGTTTGTTGTGGCACTGCGTGGCACGTGTGCTTGGCCTTTCCATGTCAGAATGGTCCCTGCTATGTCTTGCTGAGCCAACATTTCCTGTAATGTGCCAATTTCCTGCCATACCAATTTCCTGCCATACCAATTTCCTGCCATACCAATTCAGTATTTGCGAATTATTATTCTCATGTATGTTCATGGCATCCCTCATTTTATTTCCAATACGCGTATTCCTGATATTCTTCGAGGAGCTTTAAGGAGCCAGACTCCTCGCCTCACACTATTTGCCGTAATCTTACTTCTTTGAATTGGCCATCGGAGGACAACGACAGCCATCTTTTCACTCCCTACCTGTACTGCAAAACCTTCCCAGAAATTACATCAACTTCATATTACTAAATATGTTCAATATATGCAGCAGACACCCAGTATTAGTTTGTGCTGTACAGGGTGTTAACCAAGTTAAAATAAGTCGCCCACACCAAAAGCTATAAGATGTAGACCTCATTTAATCCCATTGTGTATCAAATGTACACAAAATTCAGCAACACATAAATATTGCATACTCTACAAGTTAAGAATTTATCCGCAAACCACAGCCCCTGATGAAATTAGGTAGACAAATTCCCGGTTATCGACATCAGGTGTATTGGCATCATTCACCTGCATAGTTATCAACTGATTTTACACGTTACCTAGTCATCAATAGTGAGACATTCTAGAAATGCATGCGGTGGATTACACCACTACTACTGCTATTACACAGCCACGCTACTACCAAACAGGTGCAACTGTAACGCATTATTTTGTTCTCTCGCCCGACTGTATTTACTGGACCTTAATCAAATATTGTGAGTTTCGTACCTAACGTGATATAAACTAAGCTGACCATGCCACGCTAGGCTAGACTGATATAACATTACCTAACCTGATCTGGCTTCATTCAACCCATCCTCACGTCATTCAAATTAATCGAACGTAACCTAACCTAAGCATACCTAGCATAATCTGACATTAAATAGCCTGACCTAATCGAGCGCAACACCTTCATTCTATTCCAACCGTCATTTGACCTGGCCTGAGCTTCAACTAACCTAACCTGACTTCGCCAGATATGACTGAATCTGACCCGGCTAGTTCAGTAGTGACCTGACCTGACCTTACGTTAACTAACCTAACTTTATTTAACCCAGGCTGAACTAGCCGAGCTAGATTCAGTCATATCTGGCGAAGTCAGGTTAGGTTAATTGAACCCCACCTGATGCACCCAATCCTATCGAATTCGAAAGTGAGCATTCCATCATCATAAGTGGCCAAAAACAGCTGCGAAACACGTGCAGATCACGCACATAAAGCATGCACACTTGATCCATCATGATTTTGAATCAGTTCATGGGTGGGACAGATTGATTGGACACGCTTGAATACATAATTGTAGCGCGATTTGTCCTCATTGCCATTCATTCATTGTCCTCATTCATTCATTTTGATCATTCATTTAATCGGCCAATTAGTGGCGGAATGTGAGCACCTATAAATGATCTCACGACGTCATACTGACATCATCTAAGATGACTTTGAACTCACGTTTTCCTCAAACGTAGCCTTGTTCATTTGAAGGTAGTCAAATTTTGAGCTGGCCACCGGCAGGCGGTTCTTGCGCTATTTAAGAATCAAAGGAGGGGAGAAACGATAATGCCGAGCAGCTCGTGGGTTGATGGTTTTGGACAACCTGGTTTCTCCCAAAAGTAATTTCAAAATGCAAATTTGAGAGCAGTGTTTTCGCCACAATGAAACATAATGAAATGTTCGTGTCACACACAATAAACTAATCCTCACAATTGGGACGATATACACTCACCTTCTCCAGTTATGTTCGTGTGTTGATATGAAAGATCTGATGTGCGGTAATTCATTCAACCATTAACTCCATAAGTATCCGTATCTTCTACATTTACGATTTTAAAGTGGGGAATGTATGAGGCGGCTTATTTATTGCTGAAGACTTATGACCATTTCCGGACGAAGAATGGTCGAATGACGTCCGTCGCGTGAGCGAGTACGAATGACGTCCGTCGCGTGAGCGAGTACGAATGACGTCCGTCGCGTGAGCGAGTACGAATGACGTACCATCGCTACGTTTTGAACGAGTACGAATGACGCACCGTCGCTACGGTGTGAGCGAGTACGAATGATGCACCGTCGCTACGCCGTGGGCAACTGCGAATGACGCATCGTCGCGAGGCCGTAAGCGAGTGCAAATGGCGCACCGTCGCTACGCTATGAGCTGACGCACCCTCATGAACAAGCACTGGCTCTCAGTTACGCTGAAGCGTCTCCGAACAATGGTGGTGGGGGAGCTCATCGCGATAACTGCAAGTCGCTTCGGTGCCTCCCTCGCACGCTCAAGGTCCGTGGGGCGGGCACGCACGCTGTCTACCGGAACCAAGGCGACTGACCCTGGCCGCGCTAGATGGCGAGTGCCGTGCGAACAACGGTGAAGCCAGCCAAGTGGACGAACTCTTGCCTGTGGAGCCTATCTTCTTAGTAAGTGTTCAGGAAGCGTTTAGCTTCAGATCACGTGACTTGTTGACCGTTAGGGACCTCCTCAGAGAACGGAAGCTGTGCCACGTGAACGCTCTTCGAGTGTGTTTACTAGGAGTATAACTTACGCAGACAATTTGGCACGAAGCACGGTAGACTCTAGCATATAGCACACGCTGCACGTACTTCCACAACCAAGGCATGGCATAGCACGACACAGCTCAATACAGCATAAATACAGCATAGCACGGCAACACATAGGTACACACACAACACGATGCGACGAAAGACAGTGCTAGCACAGCACAGCACTGTAAATCAGCGCATCATATACCGATACAGAATAAAGCACGACACTGTAAATCAGCGTTCCGCATATCAGCACAGAACACAGCACGGCACTGCAAATCAGCGCACCATATATCAATACAGAACACAGCACGGCACTGTAAATCAGCGCACCAATACAGAATACAGCACGGCACTATAAAGCAGCACACCATATACCAATACACAGCACAGCACTGTAAATCAGCGCACCATATACCAATGCAGAACACAGCACGGCACTGTAAATCAGCGCACCAATACAGAACACAGCACGACGCCGTAAATCAGCGCACCATATACCAATACAGAACACAGCACGGCACTGTAAATCAGCGCACCAATACAGAACACAGCACGACGCCGTAAATCAGCGCACCATATACCAATACAGAACACAGCACGGCACTGTAAATCAGCGCACCAATACAGAACACAGCACGACGCCGTAAATCAGCGCACCATATACCAATACAGAATACAGCACGGCACTGTAAATCAGCGCACCAATACAGAACACAGCACGACGCCGTAAATCAGCGCACCATATACCAATACAGAACACAGCACGGCACTGTAAATCAGCGCACCAATACAGAACACAGCACGACGCCGTAAATCAGCGCACCATATACCAATACAGAACACAGCACGGCACCGTAAATCAGCGCACCATATGCCAATACACACGCACGTCGACAGCAAGCCGACGCGCAATTGCTTGGGCACCGATCGCCTTCCATCTGGTACGCTTTGCGTCAGACTTCATATTTCGATAAGTTAACTGATTACCCCAGAGTAACGAATGTAGCCAAGAAATCGAAAACTGACAGCAGGCAAACGTCGGCAGCCCGGACGGCGTCCTATTCCAGGCCACATACGGCTCTCAATCAGGGTGTCCGACCTCAGAGGGAACGTGAAAATATTTGCTTACCGCGCCGTGGTGGTTCCGATAGTGAACACCGGTTGTCACCAGTCGTCATCCTCACAGCCGCCAATGGAAGCTTCTTACGGCCGTGACGTCACCAGGGAGCAGATGTCCAGACAAATCCAGCGCATTAACTCCGTTGCTAAATTTAGACCTGCATCAGCATGAGGCATTGACCGTTGCATGACCTTGGCTTTGACGGCATTGACCAAGGCCGTCATTGTCGCGATCAGTATATGTATATTTGCGTATGCAGTTAAGCTGGAGAATCTATCGCTGTCTGTTGTTATCTATTGTTCATGAGCCATTGATTACGTGATATGGTGCATTGTGCGATCGACACAATTCCGGGCCAGTGGGCAGTGGCAGACACACCGAGCGTCGTCTGTCACATGTCCCAATATTCCGACCAAGAGGTCGGAACAGGCTCACCGCTTCCCATGGGCGGCAAATGTGAACTATAAAATGCAAGAATGTGTTGCGAAGACCCTTCGAAAGAATCATACACACCAGCATACCACTCCAAGTGCTTACTTCTGCCCAAGACAGCCCAAGCTTGTTCTCAGCGGTTGTGCTTGGCCATCTCTGAGTTTCCTTCGTCAGCCTTGGACCGGTGCGTGAGCCCTGATGATGAGACTTTCCGTCCACTGTTCACCAGTGGAGTTTTCCGAAGTCTTCCGAGAAGTTCAGGTGGTACTTTGGCATGACCTTGTGGTTTCTGGGTGGTGCTTTTCCATCCTCCCCCAGTGGGCACTGATGCTGAATGTATAAAAGCTAGGTGGTTCTTAGCGGCCACTCTTAAATGGTGCTCAAGCACCACCTGTCGACACTAAAACTCCACTCACGATGGTATCGGTACTGGGAGTTACACATACAAAGCTACACCATCCGGCTGTGCAATGTATATCTTTTTACTACGCTAAGGAAGACAGTGTGCATTGGCTTTGACTTGGACTTGGTCACTTCGTCTGTTGTGAAGAGTGATTGATGTTATATCGATATAAATATGCTTGGTATACAATATTTCATATGCTATTCCGGAATACAATAGACGTCTTGAAAGGTCCACATGCAATTTATTTTAAAGGCTTCCCATTCATTCCGCATGTTGTTCTTGCTCAGACCTAAGCAATGTATCTGGCTGTACTGAGATGATTGTATTAGTTATGTGCAATGCACTCAGCAATTTTGTTGCTAATGGGTCGAACAGAACATTATGCACATTTGTGCTATTTAATTGTTTGTTTCTTTATCTTCACAAGCTGGTCAATGTCTATTATTATTGTCAGAAGCCGGTCAGTGTGAAACGCAAAATAACGTCTAAAAGTATTAAACGTCTTTAAAGTGTATCTACTGTTGGGAAGAAAATAGTGGAAGTAGTCGGTGCACCCTAAAACACCATTCCACCACCACCACGAAGCGAAAGTTCCACCTCCCAAGTGAAATATAGACACACCATTCGATGTGAATTATTATGAAGGACTTTGAAAGACTACATATTATGAATCTTATGGCCTATCTCGTTGATTCCTCGCGCATTGCCCCCCCCCACACACAAATAAAACGTTCAGATAGTTTACACGTTCAGAACCCACCTTCCCGTCCTCACACTATGCGTGTAATATGAGGTTCAGTTTCTTCACACGTTCAGAACCCCACCTCTTTTTCACTTCATTTAATTCACACGTTCAGAACCCCACCTGCCCCGTCTTCACACTGTGCGTGTAATATGACGTTCAGGTAGTTCACACGTCAGAACCCCACCTCCCCCGTACCTACATTATACGTGTAAGCCCTGGCTGATGACATTACTTTTTTAGGAGTTTTTAAGTGGTCCCAAGTGAAATTTGTATTCGAGGTTTAGGAATGCTTGAGAAAAGCTTGGGAAAAGATGCAAAGGACGTCGAAAATGTGAAAATGTTTCTAAGATGTTAATGGATATCCTCACCATAACAACACGAGAATATCGACAAAGGACACATAATAAGCCCATCTCTCAATCGTTGGAACTCCAGATACTCTGTCACAATTTTTATTCCAGGGCTAAGTTCTTCAAAGGAATGAGAGAGTAAATAGCCAAGTGACATTGTTGCTAAGTCTGCAACAGCCGAAGTATTTTAGTTTGTGCTACTTTCATAGCGCACCTCTCCCCCACTCGATATTTGAAACTGGACTCCAACTTTTTCCATACGTGCGTACGCCCCTGTACTGAGGAAAATGAAGCCGTCCCATCCCTCCCCTTGTACAGGAGGTTCTATTGCTAGGGAGCCCCTACGGATCTTCATCCCCTCCTGGGATGAATTCGCACTAAGCCACTCTAGTTGACGCCATCCTTGACCCGGAAAGGTCTGTTTCCTACAGGCGCATACACACCCCAGCTCTCAGACGGATTACAGCGTGTTCACTCTGCACTGGTTATGCCGGCGCTGCCCCTTGACCCGTCCCTGACCACTATTGACCGGCACGGCACAAGATGCGAGTCGCGCCTCGCACAGTCGCTAATGGGGCAGGCTTTCATGGCTCCAGGTCGGTGTCAATCACGGCCCGGCGGCCGTCGCCGGCATTCCTCAAATGGGGGGCCGGTATGGATTGGCCCATTAGGGCCGTCAGGGCGTCTGTTTTGCAGGCGGCAACGGTGACGGATCGGCGGCCGTTTCTGTGACAAACAGTGCGTGTGGTCGGCGGCGGCGTGGCGCCGCGTGCGGGCCCACGCGACAGGCCAGGTCACGCGGCGTCGGCACAGCCGCCGACCAGTGGCCGACCGGTCGGCTCGCCGTGGGGCGCCGGCGTGGCCACCGCCTCGACCAGTGTCCCTGTCAGCCACACGGTCATCGACCACGCAAACACGCTCGCAAGCGGGAAGATCGCTGTCGAGTTGTGTCGAGTACTATCTTTTAAATGCTTGGGATGTTTTAAAATCTCGTCTTCATTTTGCGGTAGGTAGGATTTGAACACATGCCTGGCGTCGTCATCTGATCAAGATAAAAAACATCAAACTATTTAGCATACATGGTGACAGTCTTGGATTGTGCTGCTCCTTGAGGTTGGGTGGGGAAGGAGGGGGAGTGAGATTAGCAAATAAGGAGGATATCGAAATTCCTCTGGTGTTCTTCCAGCCCACTCCAGTCTTGCCGGATCTCGGCATATGTGGCTCTATGAGGCCGCCGTTCCACACACATCCCCACGCCCAACATGGTGCATGCAGTCCGACTGCGGGTGTCTTGATCGCCCCCCCCCCCCTCACCTCATATAGATCGGCCTGGCATATGAAATACCCTGCCTCATACCATGGCTGGAGATTCGGGGTGGGTCTGGGGGGGGGCTGGATCCTCTTCGTTTGGTGTCCTGGTCATGTTAATTTGTTAATTTTATATTCATTCTGAAAATATGTCTTGAAAATATGGACACTCTAGCTTCGTGAGAGCAGTATGTGCCGAATTCGTTAAATATATTTTGCATATTTCTGAAATTCCTGCAGTTCAGCAAAAGTTGTATGCGATAAGGTCAATGACATTGTGAGCTGCCAAGTGAGTCCAGATCCATAAATGCCCTGTCGCGGCATGGGGCCCGACCGTATGCCTTCAGCAGCACAATCCCATAGTTCGTCCCGACCTTTCGTTCATCCAGTGCTCTTAATGACGCCTTATACTGATTAATTTAATTACGAGCGAGGGCGAAGCCATAGCGAGTCAATAATATCGTGTATATTCGACAGAAATTCATCTGATCAACTCGGCCAGATCCGGCCGTGCCCGACCGCCACGCTCTTGAAACCTTAGTAAGCTTCCGTTACAGCATTCCGAGTACGAATCCCTTCATTCAGGACTGAACCTGGTCTATTAATTTCGATTTTGGCAATTTTCAGCACCACATTTTCTTTCCGATGTTGCCATTCTTTGTTCAAAGGAAGATTTTATGACGGAATTTAGCCGTCGTCCAGTCCAGCCGGCACCGGCTCAGGGCCAGCCAGCCAGCCGCCGGTCACGTAGTTATGTCGTCATGACACATGACCTACGTGCCCCGAAACCAGGTCACCAGTGTCAGTACGATGGAGGCTGCCGCGCTGAACGGTCGCGTGCGACGTAAACTGCGCAGGTATGTTGTGACGCAAAAGATAATTGAATGCAGTAGTGTTGCAATCGAGCTGCTCTGTCGAATACGGAGCTTGCATCGCAAATTTACATACACTGAAAATTGCCGAAATGGGCTTTCCTTATCTCTCAAATTCCTGCACTTCCTCGAAATTTGGACGCAAAAAGGTGCGGATATTCACGAACTGCCAGAGAGTGTCGCAGTTCCTGTCGGTGCACAATTTCCCTGCCGCTGTGTGGTGTCCGAACCTGTACTTGCAACAGAGGAGCCCCATAGCCCGTCCATTGCCCCCGCTTTTCCAGCACCCCCAGTGACGCCTTAAGCTGGTGGTGAAGATAGCAAGGTATTCTCCAGCTGGTGCTGCAGCGAGTAGTGACTTATTGACTTCTACTTTGTGAGATCACCCCAATATAATCCTCAGCGATGAAGGCTTGTCGTGATCACAGTCAGATCAAGTCGCAATGAAGTTGAACACTGAAATACATTCCTACATTGCACATTTTGCACGCATGTGGCAATGAAACAAATAAGATCTGGGTAAAACGATTTTGAACGTAGCACTTCCACATATACATGTGTCGTGTTTGGCCAGGTGGCCAAATGACCTGACCTACCCATGGGTGCGGAAGATGACTGACTCGCAAGTTCAGATCCACGAGGCTTCGAGATTATTTTGTAGTATACACATATCACCAAAATGGCTCCGACAAGCACTGTTTTGGTGGTAATATGTCAAATAGGCAATCCTGAGCGTTAGGCCGATTCTGTGCAAGTATATTTTGAAGATCATTGCCATGTTACAGGCGGCCAGATGCCGCAACTGAGTGGCGCCGTGGCCAGTTTTTTTAGGAGTATAGTAGAGCTGAGGGAGCATAAAGAGCTGCAGCCACAGAACACAGTGCAGCCGGCGCAGATGAACTGACAGATGAGACTCAGGACATTTAACAGTGAAATGACTCAGAACTCAGGACATCTTACAGTCAGGCAGCACAGGATGACAGCAGATTTTTCCCGTCGTGGAGCCACGAATGCTTCAGAGGCTGAGAAGACCATGGTGTCTCGTGTCTTGCACGCCATCCGGTAGCTTACCATTTGTCAGCAAGAGCTCAGTGAGGAAATCTGCTGAACAACCGTATGAAACTTGTGCAGCAATGTGAGTGTTTGCAAGGGACTGCTAACCAGACCAAGCTGCCGTGACCGTACTGCATATGTTAGTAAGTTCGTTTCCCAGATACAACCTTGGCGCCTTTTTCATAATTATGACGGCAGTGTTTCCGGCAAGCTCATTGCCATAAACTGTCAGATAACAGAGAGCTTGTCAGAGAGCCAGCGCACACACCACAGCGAAAATGCTGCCATTGGTAAACGTGGGCGAAGGTGACGATGCTGGTGAGTACGCCGATCCACTTGCGAGAATTGGCTACCACGTGCGAACCCCATACAGGTTATGTTCGCAAATTTCTTTGTTCCAGCTTGGTTAGCAAGGATGGACCTTTCACGAAATCTAACAATTATGGCAGGAAGCAGCCAGGAATTATGCAAGGAGGGGGCGGATTTTGCGAAGGGGGTACGGACTTCCCCGACAAATTTGAATGTCCTCGGATTTCGACAACTTTTTTTCGAAAAGGGCACATTTTCATTAGAAAAGACGTTTTTCTCTCTTCATTAATCCTGATCGTCCGATCCCCTCCGTCTGATCCCCATGAGGCCGCCAAAGCATGCATCTAGGTGTAGAATGTCAAAACTTCATTGGAAAAGACGTCGATTCAATAGTCGGTAAGGGGAAAGTAGGGCCCGTTATAAGGGCCTGTAAGGTCCCACACTCATTCGTAAGGGCCCGTGCACGTTCGTAAGGACCCGCAGACGTTCGTAACAGCCCGTAACCATTCATAAAGGCCCGTAGACGTCCGTAATGGCACGTAGTAACCAGGGACATGTTTGCGAATTCGCTTTGGAACCGGTTGGATTCTTGTTCATTATGCTCTTGCGATCACGGGAAGGTACTTTTTATCATGATTTGACCAAAATTTCATACGGTCGCACAATTTGCCCCCGCCGACCGGCCGCCGCGCCCAGCCGGCCGGCCGGCAATGGACGTCCCGACGATGCGTAGCCAGCCAGTTATCAGCTGCCTTGACCCACGACTAGAGATAGAAAACTGCAGAAATTATCGGGCCGAAGCCCGACCCGAACCCGACCTCTGAAGTCCCGGTACGAGTCCGACGTATGTTCCAGGCCCGGTCCAAGCTCAACTTATGCTGGAATCCATGGAATGGAGGAGTTGACGGTCAGGGCTCTTACTGGGTCTGGGACTTCAGAGGTCGGGTTCGGGTCGTGCTTGGGCCAGAAAAAGTCTGCAGATTGCTATCTGTGGTAGTGGGTCAAGGCAGCTGGCAACTATCTGGCAACGGATCGTCGGGGCCGGGACGCCTCGCTAAGCCGGCGGCGGTCGGTCGGTCGGCGGGGGGGGTTTTAAAAAAAAAACTAGATTAAAATACCTCCCGTGATCGCAAGAGATGAAGACGAATCCACCGGTTCAGCAATTCGCAAATGTGTAGACGTTCGCAGGACGTTCGTATGGGCCCTAGAGCTGTAAGCAACCGTAGACGTTCGTACGAACCCGTGGAAGTTCGTAGGAGTTCGTGGACCCTAAAAAGAAAAATATACGTTCGTGATGGCCAAAAAATTTTTAAAAAGAAAAAAAGAAAGTAAAGGCGTAACTTTAATAAGGGTGTAACGGCGGTGGGGCGAACGCCCACGCCGCCCCTTTTTGGCTACGTCCCTAGCAGGAAGTCAGTTCAAATTTTGACCGATGCCAAACAGTAATATTTAATAATAGAGATGGCGATTTATATGCCACACCGACCAGTACGAACGGGCTCGAGTTTGCGGCAATCAGGAGTAGCAACAGCATGCACAACGCAACAACTATGTGGATACTCTGATGCGTTGTGGGTACGCCCTGACAAATCACACAAGGTGCCAAAAGTTTTCTGTTCACAGCATTTAGTGATCATTGGCTTTAATCCACATCCTGCCACCTCACTACCCATCTTTCTTCGGGTGTAAGCAGAGCGTGCTTTCGCTCTTATTTCGAAGTTCTTGTAATAATCGCGCATTGCCGACACGTCGATGCTGAAAGCGGCGGTACTAAATTGAAGGCTTGCCTGAGCCGGTATCACCAACGTAGCACGCTAGCCATGTCGCAGCGCTGTAATGGAATTGTTCCGTAATGCTGAGTTGCACGCGCAGATGTAAAGAACGGTTCACTAACATTACCTGCCATAGCAACAACTGAAGAAAGCGTTTAAATGCATCTAATGTCAGCGGCGAGTCTGTGACGAGCCAGCCTATGGGGCTGGCTCAACAGCTGATAAGGCTCAGCAGTTGATGTCAAAACCCAGCCGCTTCATGTTGTCAACCTACCTGGCTATGCTTCAGTTCAGTCTGGTACAGTGAGCCAGCCGCTTCATGTTGTCAACCCACCTGGCTATGCTTCAGTTCAGTCTCGTACAGTGACGTACGAAAAGGAGAGGCAAAGGGGACAATCCACCTGAGAGATGGTGGATCCTCAGGAATCGTGCCGTGACTCCAAAAAACCGCACCGGGGCCTCTAAAAAGCGCGTCGGCTCACCCCAGAATCGCAGTGGCGTCCCAAACATTGCTTCCGGGTCCCAAAAAATTCCCGCCAGGGCTCAAATCAATACAACGGGGCCCGATAAGTCGCTCCTAAACATTGCTTCGAGACCCCCAAAATCGCGCTGTGGTCCTAGAAATCCCCGTCGGGAATTTAAAAAAATCAACATTGGGACTCCAAATTAATACAGCAGTGTCAAGGTGAAACCCGCGCCGGGATCCGATAAATCGCGCCGAGCTCCCAAGGATTGTGTTCTAAATATTCCCGTCGGTTGGAAATATTGCCGTCAGTTGCCGACAAAATTGCGTCAAAGAGTCTCAAATAAATTCAGCGGAGTCCCGGAAACTCGCACCAGAGCCCGAAAAAGATCGCGCCGTCGGGAACACAAAAATTACACTGGTGTCCTCGAGATTGCCATCGGGGCCTCCAAAGCTTCGTATACGGAGCAACAAAAAAATCGCGTCGGGGGCCTCAAGGAAACACGCCAAAACACGAGGCCCTTATAGCACGCCAGAACCCCGAAAGTGTACCGGTGATCTTCAAGACACACCGGGTAGCGCAAAAAAGCGTCAGGGCTTTAAATTATGTATCGGGCCCCTAAATATACAAACCGTGAGTCATCAATAACATATCGGAGGCCTTCAAAACATACTGGGGCTCGCAAATCCCACCGGAGCCACAGAGACGGAATCGGGATCTCAAAAGCATGTCGCGGTTAGTAAAAAGCGGCGCGATCCTTGTGGTGTACCGAAGATGGAAGGCAAAGGGGGCAATTTCCACCTCCTCCCTGGAGAGATAATGAACTCTAAAGAATCGCGCCGGGGCTCTGAAAAGTTGCGTCGGTGCCCCGAAAATTCACGCTGAGGTCCCAACAGACCTGTCGTGGCGCAGTAATCCCACCAGGACACGAAGAAATAAAGCCGGTCCCATACGATTACGCATGAAACCCGAAGAATCAATCCGAGCCCCGAAAATCACTTCGGAGCCACACAAATCAGCCAGTGGCCTCCAAAGTCGCGTAGAACTGAAAAATACCAAATATTGGGTGCGGGCCACCAAAAATTGCATCGCGGCAAGGATCGGTTTTTCGATGTCCCTGCTTAATAATAGGGATACCAGGAAAAGCCTTGAACAAGGGAGGGGATTGAAATCCGGTGACTTAGAAATGATGGTGGTAGGTGGGGCTCTCTGCGCAGGAAAATTAAGCTGTCGCTAGTTATTTGAATACAAATACAATGATGGGCCCCCTGGAAAAAACAGTGGTCGAAAGTTGGTGATTATTGTTTTAGCTAGGGGTAAGAGATCCGATTCAAATACGCTCCACCTCCCCCGCCCTACGACACAAATCATAGGTACGCCACTGGTCTGGTAATTGCTAGACCGGCCAACCTGTGAACCTGAGCACGCTCAACGCTGACACCATGCACCAGCCGCCGCATGTTGTCAACCCAACTTGTCATGTCCCAGTCCGGTCCATGCACCAGCCGCCGCATGTTGTCAACCCACCTTGTCATGTCCCAGTCCGGTCCATGCACCAGCCGCCGCATGTTGTCAACCCACCTTGTCATGTCCCAGTCCGGTCCGGAGCAGGTCTTGTCCCGATAAAGCCGGAGCCGGACGTGGCCCCCGATAACTTTCTGACCAGCCGGGTCCGGTGGTCGGTCTTGACGAGCGGCACCCACGTGGCGACCAGGGGCGGCCGGCCGATGCGCGTGAACAGGCCTGCCCGCGTCGCGTGCGTATCGGCCCGATCGCACCATGTCCGGGCGTCGTCTGTTTACTTCGCCTATCGACGGACAAGGCCTAATTGTGGCCGCATCCCCGACCGCGTTCACTTATCTGCGCTCGGTCGCCTCCGCACCACTTTTTTGATCGACAGACATGCCATTTCCGCCGCCGTATTGACAGCTGGCAGAGCGGGGAGGGCACCAGCGTTGGACCAGCGACCAGAGCAGCGCGCTCGCCAACCATCAGGTCACGCGTGTTCTGCTAGTTGGACGTGTCGGCTAGCCTCGCAGGGTTCGGGCCAGTCAATTGAGACTTGTCTACTAAGGCAGGTAGCTGAAGAAATCGATCGCTGAAGATTTGCGAGCGACAAGCATCTGTATCTGCTGAAACTGTGACAATAAGGTCTGGAAATATTCTGGCGCCGGTTGGCTAAGGTCGAAAAAGCTCACGTTTGTTGTCCACATAAGCTTCTCTTTGGTGTTTGTCTCTCACAGGGACAAACACCTTCGGTGTTTGTCTCCAGAAATGTATGTGACTTGGGTGTACGAACCTCATAATTCCTGAGTAAGTAAGAGTAAGATTATTACCCCAGGAGCCTCCTTACAAAACGGCGATATGTGCGGCAACACCAAACTATATTATCTGGTCTCGTCACTCCAGCAAATATGGAAAATTGCGCAAATTGCAAATGCAAATAAAACAAGAACTCAGTGGTATTATATATATTTAATACCCCGTAATTGTCAACTGAGATGATGCATAGACAAAAATACCTTCAGTACTCACCATGCCAACGCTAAAGCGCCATCACCAATAAAGGACTTAACAGTTGTGCGGTGGAAAACATTCTGACAATTCCCATACAAAACATTTAAGTTTCCCCTTGCAAGTCGCCTTTGCTAAGCGGTTCCCAGTGCTTCATTGTTTTCTATCTAGCCATGGGTGTCGATTGAGTGCATTGAGAATGCCAGGTTGGAAGGTGTGGTACGTTCTGATCTGGCTGGCTACCGGGCTGGTAGGTGGAGTGTGTTCCGGTTCGGCTGGCTGCCGGGCTGGTAGATGGAGTGTGTTCCGGTTTGGCTGGCTGCTGGACTTGTAGGTGGAGTGTGCTCCGGTTCTGCTGGCTACCGGGCTGGTAGGCAGAGGTGAAAAAGTAGCTAACCTATCGCCTACCAAGGAATGGACCGTCAAGCCTGTCGCACTCAGATGCACAAGCATGTGTTCAATTGAAAGTCGAATCTGCATAACACAATAGCTCGCGAGTTTATGACACTTCGATGTGCGCCAGCCATATTTTGTTCCAAATGTCATGGATGTGACAGCAATTGGAGAATGGATGAAAGGTATATATCTCTTCACGATAAATGTTATCGTCCTCTACGGAATTCAGTTGAGACTGAGGGAGCAGTCCCCATCCTTCCTGCGACCATGTACTATATGAGCTTTCCCAAAGCCCGAGAAGCCGAACCGATTCATGTTCACGTAAAGTCAACAGTTTGTCCTTTTGAAAACTGGGTGTTTTAATCGTGGTTGCCCGATTTAACAACCGGGACTTTTGTGCATTGGGAATGCTTTTGATATGTTCAGCATAAGGGTTGGGTTTTCTGAGCATTGGGAATTTTAACGTTTTCGACAGGTTGGACATTCTGAGCGATTGAAGCGTTCGAGCATTGAGGGTTTTGAACCCATCTGATGGAGGTCAGTTCCTCCAACGATGCCCTCTTGTTTTCATAACCACGTGCGCCACAATCAGTCACGTCTACACTCTCAAGGTCAGGTCGCATCTGTCGCGTCTGTCGGAAGGTCAGGTCGCATCTGTCGCGTCTGTCGGAAGGTCAGGTCGCATCTGTCGCGTCTGTCGGAAGGTCAGGTCGCATCTGTCGCGTCTGGCGCAAGGTCAGGTCGCATCTGTCGCGTCTGTCGCAAGGTCAGGTCGCATCTGTCGCGTCTGTCGGAAGGTCAGGCCGCATCTGTCGCGTATGGCGCAAGGTCAGGTCGCATCTGTCGCGTCTGTCGCAAGGTCAGGTCGCATCTGTCGCGTCTGTCGGAAGGTCAGGTCGCATCTGTCGCGTCTGTCGGAAGGTCAGGTCGCATCTGTCGCGTATGGCGCAAGGTCAGGTCGCATCTGTCGCGTCTGTCGGAAGGTCAGGTCGCATCTGTCGCGTCTGTCGGAAGGTCAGGTGGCATCTGTCGCGTCTGTCGCAAGGTCAGGTCGCATCTGTCGCGTCTGTCGGAAGGTCAGGTGGCATCTGTCGCGTCTGTCGCAAGGTCAGGTCCCATCTGTCGCGTCTGTCGGAAGGTCAGGTCGCATCTGTCGCGTCTGTCGGAAGGTCAGGTGGCATCTGTCGCGTCTGTCGCAAGGTCAGGTCGCATCTGTCGCGTCTGGCGCAAGGTCAGGTCGCATCTGTCGCGTCTGTCGCAAGGTCAGGTCGCATCTGTTGCGTCTGTCGGAAGGTCAGGTCGCATCTGTCGCGTCTGTCGGAAGAGTCGATGTAGATTGGCAGCTCGCAACGTTAACGGCTCGTGGAAGGCGACAGGTCGTGGGCAATTTTGCACGAGGAAGTTCGCATTCAACACATACCACTAACTTAGTTTTTCCGTGGCATTGCATGTATCGATCTAAGTCAAATCAGAATATTCGGAGTTTGTAGGAATATATTTTGACTGAACATTGAAAAGCATTGCGCTATATTTCGTGCTATTGTGTACACGAGTGTATTGTCCTTCAGCCTATCATGACATCATTAAAAAGCTGTCGCCTCATGAGGCGGGTGAGATGCCGGATTTTTGCACCTCTGCTGGTATGCGGGATGTGTTTCGGTTCGACTGGCTGCCGGGTTGGTAGGTGGAGTGTGTTCCGGTTCGTCAGGCTGCAAGGCTGGTAGGTGGAGTGTGCGTGACTCGATAACATTAATCAGCGCGGGCTATCTACACCACGCGGTAGCAAGTGAGTGGTGCTAGATAGGCTGGGATATATAACTTCCTAGGAACTTGGGATAAGGGATTGATTGGGGTGGGAGTATGCACATTTCTAGTACCTTTTCTAGATAGGCATAACCCAGATGGGTCCCTGTGGCTCTTATTAAGCCTTAATACTTTATGACTTTATGACCACAGACGCCATGGCACCACAGCCAGTGAGCGTCACCCAGCGCCCAACTGCTGCATCAGCCAGTCAGCGTCACCCACCATTCAACTGCTGCACAGCCAGTCAGCGTCACCAATCACCCAACTGCTGCAAGCCAGTCAGCGTCACCCACCACTCAACTGCTGCACAGCCAGTCAGCGTCACCAACCACCCAACTGCACCACAGCCAGTGAGCGTCACCCACCACTCAACTGCTGCAAGCCAGTCAGCGTCACCCACCACTCACTGCTGCACAGCCAGTCGCGTCACCAACCACCCAACTGCCCACAGCCAGTGAGCGTCACCCACCACTCACGCTGCAAGCCAGTCGCGTCACCCACCACTCAACTGCTGCACAGCCAGTCGCGTCCCAACCACCCAACTGACCACAGCCGTGGCGTCCCCCCACTCAACTGCTGCAAGCCGTGCGTCACCCAGCGCCCAACTGCTGCATCAGCCAGTCGCGTCCCCACCATTCAACTGCTGCACAGCCAGTCAGCGTCACCAACCACCCAACTGCTGCACAGCCAGTCAGCGTCACCAACCACCCAACTGCACCACAGCCAGTGAGCGTCACCCACCACTCAACTGCTGCAAGCCAGTCAGCGTCACCCACCACTCAACTGCTGCATCAGCCAGTCAGCGTCACCCACCACTCAACTGCTGCATCAGCCTACGCTGCTGATGCGTGACATCGAAGTCATTCGACATTGCTTCACATGACATTGCAACAACTCGACACATTGCTATCTGACACCGGAGACTCCATTTGGGAGGTAAGGCCTGACATCTTGCAACGTTTCGACGTGGTATTGCCCAACACCAAGCTACCACTACCACTCGGCAGGTCAGGGTGTGTTGCCATGGCGACTGTCGCTGGCACACAAGGAAACGGTTTCTAAGGCTTCTTGTTTTATCGGCTTTTCCCGTCACTGATAACAGTTGACACCTTGATTGGTTGATTAACGTTTGGGACTTTAGGAACGGTCAACTTAACAAGGCCTTTGTACAACATTTGGAAGGCGATTGCTGGATTTTGTTTAGCATTTACATGCGTTTTTGTCCACTCAGAGAAACATTGGTATATCGATACGCTACTTTGTATCATCTGTAACTTAATATCATCTTTTTGTCAGGTCTGTCTCTGACCGTTACAAGACCACGTAATGAGGGTATCGTTCACTATAGAAAAACGACACGAATATTAAACAGGTTCTGAGACCACTGCGGTTACACCTAAGTTATGCAGAGCACGTGTAGCGCTGTGCAGTACTCCTTTGACAGCTTAGACACTAACGTAGGGATACTATCTTGTTATATACGCTGCCAAAAGGAGACAGCTAAACAGCTGCCGTTTGGTCGGGCGTGACATAGCACCAGCACTAGCAGCTGCCAGGGTAATCATTTCATGACTGTACAAGCACGGCGGTTGCGCGGTTGTCTCACTGACGTATTGGCTTTGATATTGCCGATGCCCTGTGTGTGTCACGTTTCGATGTCCTGGCGACGTGACGTCACGCTACGTCACGACACGACTGCTCCAGAAATACAGCGACGGCACCCCGTGACGAGGAGGCGCGGGCAGCTGGTCGACACTGTCACATGACTATGTGGTACGGTGCTGGTGGCGCGGGCAGCTGGTCGACACTGTCACATGACTATGTGGTACGGTGCTGGTGGCGCGGGCAGCTGGTCGACACTGTCACGTGACTATGTGGTCCGGTGCTGGTGGCGCGGGCAGCTGGTCGACACTGTCACGTGACTATGTGGTACGGTGCTGGTGGCGCGGGCAGCTGGACGACTCTGTCACATGACTATGTGGTACGGTGCTGGTGGCGCGGGCAGCTGGTCGACTATGTCACATGACTATGTGGTACGGTGCTGGTGGCGCGGGCAGCTGGCCGCCTTCGATAAGTGCTGGTGCTGGTGGCGCGGGCAGCTGGTCGACACTGTCACGTGACTATGTGGTCCGGTGCTGGTGGCGCGGGCAGCTGGCCGACTATGTCACGTGACTATGTGGTCCGGTGCTGGTGGCGCGGGCAGCTGGTCGACACTGTCACGTGACTATGTGGTCCGGTGCTGGTGGCGCGGGCAGCTGGTCGACACTGTCACGTGACTATGTGGTCCGGTGCTGGTGGCGCGGGTAGCTGGTCGACGCTGTCACGTGACCATGTCGCCGTGGCGACCGAACCTACCATGTTCGAGCTGTTAGCGCGACTATCTAACCAGCTGACCTTTCCGTTGCATGCGTCATAGCAGTTAACTAGGTTACCTAACTTAGTTAGCGGTACCACTGACGATTGCGTGCTGACAGACCCCAAGCTGGAATCAGAAACCGGCACCAGCACAGCCAGCCACATCCAGGCATGGCCAGCACTATACGGAACGAGAATACGCATATTGGCCGATCTGGGGCCGTGCGGGTGGGTGCTGGGCAGATATTCCATCTGCTCCAGGCTGCGTAGGGGACGTTTCCATGGCCGGGGTCGCATGCAAATGTTGAGGCCAGCATTTGCAATTGCATCGATGAATGCCTATTGGCACATATCGATTTTCTCGGAATGCCCAGTACGCTGTGGTACAAATCACAGTTCCAACTGCACTCCTGATGCCCTAATTTGACAGAACATAGCATTTCTGGTCGTTATTTAAAGTACTTTTTGTAATGTCAAGTAAACAAAGATCCTACTGACCCTCTCGGGAAACAATGTCTGACTGGCCCTCCTCTGAACCCACCGCCGGTGCCTCGTCCCACCACTGCCGGCATTCGTAAAATGCTGGGTACCCTCACGACTTGAATGCCACATATATGCATGGCTACATGATTGTTGAGGACATCCACTGACAACACTGCAGGTCAGCTGGCCCACTGTTTGCATACAAACAACTCAGTGCGTAAAGAAATAAAGCAAGGTGAGATAATTACACCATAATTGCACAATATCATCCAACCGAAACACAACGATGGGCACGGCACATAACGACACCATCGTCTGCTTTTTGGTGTGACGCGAGTCTAAGTAAGTTGTAGTACTGGCAGCGGCGGATATACGCACTTTCGAAGGCAGGCAGTTCCAGCTGTTCAATGCACGAACATGCAGGTCGGTGTGCCAACTTGGTGCGCATCCTGGGGCAGCTGTACCCCGAGTCGAGGGTAAATATATCGCTTAACCCAACAGTTCAGGTGCGTGGGCTCCCCACAATGTGGTACGCAACACGAATGGTACTCTAAACAAACACAGACTTGTGCAATAGTGTTGCGTATGACCCGTGTCCCGTAGAAGTGACCTCGGGAATAGCAAAATCTGTGGTAGTGGTATATCACGTCCGTAGTAGTTTCGGTAGCAACACTGGCGTGTAGCAGCCCAGTCGGCACCAGTACAGTAAGTAGCCGTGAGGCAACTGTAGCAGTTGTTTTGTAGTATTGTTTTTCGTTAGCAGTTTGAAATGCAGCAGCAGCACTGGTGTGAAGCCGTATATGGAACGCATCTGCATTGATTCAGCCAAATCAGCACTTGAGACTGTTAGCACTTTCCCGTAAATATGTTCCCGGTTAGAGGCAATGCATGCATTATTCTGATAGATGGTAGATTCTAGCGAGGTTATAGGCAATACTAACTTGCTGAAAAGGCGAAGAAACCTGGGTTCTTTTCCCGCTGCATGTAGCTGCATGGGCCATGCAGCGTTACCATTCTCTCTTGCCAAATAGTCCGGCGAAGTTATCCCAAGCGGATCGCGGCATCGAAGCCCGAGATCTTACGAGCAGCCGACAAACGCGCTCCCCACTACGGAATCGGATTTATCGTGATCTCGAGACATTAACTGATTATCGGATCTCCGCTGATCTCCCGTGATTAGGTTCACGACAATTGAGGGAAGGCATCGGAGCGCACTTCTGAACATTGGATATTTTCGTAATGGAAGTGAATGTTGTCATTTCATTCGCAGGTGGCTCTACTTTCTGGCCGACTTGGTCGCAATAGTCACCTGGGCAAGTGCCGATTCCATAGAAGCGTTTCACTGCGGACGCTGGACAAAGCCATGTCAAGTCTCACATCAGGGACGCCAAAAACGATATTCATGTTCTCTTATCGCGACCGCTAATGAAACCGAAACACTGACAAAACCACACCCGCAATGAGCTGAATTCCCCAGCTATCTGCACTTATTTCAAGAACCTGAAAGCCACGGCTGCAGTACAACAAAGACCAGATTATCTGAACAGCGCCGGCAAGCGGAGGTCGTGAACGCTTGAGTGGACGATTCGTTTTCACAACACTGCCGGCCACGAAGGAACGCGCCGTACGTAGTTCACTATTGTGTGTCTGGAGCAGCGGACCGGTTCTAGAGTGATGTAACTTCGCCTGTCCACACCACGACTGGCGTGCCGACACGAGGCGACTGTCCACACCACCACTGGCGTGCCGACACAAGGCGACTGTCCACACCACCACTGGCGTGCCGACACAATGCGACTGTCCACACCACCACTGGCGTGCCGACACAAGGCGACTGTCCACACCACCACTGGCGTGCCGACACAATGCGACTGTCCACACCACGACTGGCGTGCCGACACGAGGCGACTGTCCACACCACCACTGGCGTACCGACACAATGCGACTGTCCACACCACCACTGGCGTGCCGACACAAGGCGACCGTCCACACCACCACTGGCGTACCGACACGAGGCGACTGTCCACACCACCACTGGCGTACCGACACGAGGCGACTGTCCACACCACCACTGGCGTACCGACACGAGGCGACTGTCCCCACCACCACTGGCGTACCGACACAAGGCGACTGTCCACACCACCACTGGCGTACCGACACGAGGCGACTGTCCACACCACCACTGGCGTACCGACACAAGGCGACTGTCCACACCACCACTGGCGTGCCGACACAATGCGACCGTCCACACCACCACTGGCGTGCCGACACAAGGCGACTGTCCACACCACCACTGGCGTGCCGACACAATGCGACTGTCCACACCACCACTGGCGTGCCGACACAAGGCGACTGTCCACACCACCACTGGCGTGCCGACACAATGCGACTGTCCACACCACCACTGGCGTGCCGACACAATGCGACTGTCCACACCACTACTGGCGTGCCGACACAATGCGACTGTCCACACCACCACTGGCGTGCCGACACAATGCGACTGTCCACACCACCACTGGCGTGCCGACACAAGGCGACCGTCCACACCACCACTGGCGTACCGACACGAGGCGACTGTCCACACCACCACTGGCGTACCGACACGAGGCGACTGTCCACACCACCGCTGGCGTACCGACACGAGGCGACTGTCCACACCACCACTGGCGTACCGACACAAGGCGACTGTCCACACCACCACTGGCGTGCCGACACAATGCGACCGTCCACACCACCACTGGCGTACCGACACAATGCGACTGTCCACACCACTACTGGCGTGCCGACACAAGGCGACTGTCCACACCACCACTGGCGTGCCGACACAATGCGACTGTCCACACCACCACTGGCGTGCCGACACAAGGCGACCGTCCACACCACCACTGGCGTACCGACACGAGGCGACTGTCCACACCACCACTGGCGTACCGACACAAGGCGACTGTCCACACCACCACTGGCGTGCCGACACAATGCGACCGTCCACACCACCACTGGCGTACCGACACGAGGCGACTGTCCACACCACCACTGGCGTACCGACACGAGGCGACTGTCCACACCACCACTGGCGTACCGACACAAGGCGACTGTCCACACCACCACTGGCGTACCGACACAAGGCGACTGTCCACACCACCACTGGCGTGCCGACACAATGCGACTGTCCACACCACCACTGGCGTGCCGACACGAGGCGTAGCCGGTGACGGTGAACGCCGCTGGTAGTGCGCCGACACCAGTGTAGTGGCGCTGGTAGTGCGCCGACACCAGTGTAGTGGCGCTGGTAGTGCGCCGACACCAGTGTAGTGGCGCTGATAGTGCGCCGACACCAGTGTAGTGGCGCTGGTAGTGAGCCGACACCAGTGTAGTGGCGCTGGTAATGTGCCGACATTAGCAGAGTAGTGATTGTAGTACGCCGGCGATTCAATGTAGCCTGCAATGGGAGCCGACGGCGGTTGAATGCGTACGACGGAGGCGGCGGGGGAGGGGGAGAGGAGAGTGCCAGCCCCAATCGTCAAGACGCGTGGTGTCGGACGTGCAGCGGTTCTCAGCGGCGTGCCAGCGATGGCGGGGCCGGAGGAGAGACGCGCGTGTCGCTGCTGCGGCTGCGGCGCCGTGTCTGTCGCGGGACATGACGACGGGCGGGTCTCTGCCGCCTTGCCGAGCCGGCCGATCGGCGGCCCGATCTGCGCCGACACGTGGCCAGCCGACCGGCTGCCGGCGCGTGTGTCGCGGCCGTGCGACGCATGGCTCACGTGCGGCGGGAGCGGGGTGGTGGCCGGTCGGCCTGCGACCCGGCCTGACCCCGCGCACGCCGGCCGGCCGCTGCGCCGCGCGGCGGCCGACATTCCGGCTCGGCGACGGCCGCACGGCGCGCGATCATATCGTGGCGCGAATGGCACAAACACGGCGCGCTGTTTCGACGCCGACTATCGCGCGACGATCGCCGCTCATCTTCGTCAGAACGCGGCCGGGCCGCGCCGGCCGAGCGCTGCCTCCGAGTGACGTCGCAGACCGGACAGGGGCGCGCGTGCCGACGCAGCTCACGTGGTGGTGGCGGCGGCGGCGGCGGCGGCGGCGGCGGCGGCGGCAGCGGCGGCGGCGACCCGCCAGCCAGCCCAGATGGCCACCTCACCTGCCCCACCTGGCCGAGTCGGTGCGATCGTGTCGCGGCCCACTGAGGTGGCTGATCTCGCCACCACCTGCCGCGGACGCGCCGCCGCCACACGACAGTAGTCGTGCGGTGCGGCCACGCGCACCGCCGACCGTCGCCGGCCGCCGCCTCGTCAGATCGTAAAAACGACAGCCGTAGAAGGTCGGCGGGCGGCCGATCAGCTGCCGCCGCATCGCCGCCAGTTTCATCACCGAGACCAGAACCGGCCAGCATTTAAATCATTAGCGAGGGCCGGCACGGCGCCCGACCCACCTGCGCCGCGCACGTGGCCGCCGGCGGCTGCCTCCTCCCAGGTGCCGCTGCAAGGAGCCGACCGTAATTGGCGACCGGCGGCCAGATTTAATGGCGATACGACTGCCGGGCTGCGTGGTGACCGGCGATGGTCAGCTGCGGCCGGCAGCGGTACCCGACACGGCCGCCCACACCTGCCGACACGGCCACGATCAGGTCACACCTGCCGACCCGGTCACGAGTGTGATGGTCAGGTCACACCTGTCAACACGGTCACGATCAGGTCACACCTGCCGATACGGTCACGATCAGGTCACATCTGCCGACCCGGTCACGAGTGAGTGGTCAGGTCACATCTGCCGACACGGTCACGAGTGGGGTGGTCAGGTCACACCTGCCGACACGGTCACGAGTGGGGTGGTCAGGTCACATCTGCCGACACTGACACGATCAGATCGCACCTTCCGACACAGTCACGAGTGAGGTGGTCAGGTCACACCTGCCGACACGGTTACGAGTGGGGTGGTCAGGTCACACCTGCCGACACGGTCACGAGTGGGGTGGTCAGTTCACACCTGCCGACACGGTCACGAGTGGGGTGGTCAGGTCACACCTGCCGACACGGTCACGAGTGGGGTGGTCAGGTCACACCTGCCGACACGGTCACGAGTGGGGCGGTCAGGTCATACCTACCGACACGGTCACGAGTGGGGTGGTCAGGTCACACCTGCCGACACGGTCACGAGTGGGGTGGTCAGGTCACACCTGTCGACACGGTCACGAGTGGGGTGGTCAGATCACACCTGCCGACACGGTCACGAGTGGGGTGGTCAGGTCACATCTGCCGACACTGACACGATCAGATCGCACCTTCCGACACAGTCACGAGTGAGGTGGTCAGGTCACACCTGCCGACACGGTTACGAGTGGGGTGGTCAGGTCACACCTGCCGACACGGTCACGAGTGGGGTGGTCAGGTCACACCTGCCGACACGGTCACGAGTGGGGCGGTCAGGTCATACCTACCGACACGGTCACGAGTGGGGTGGTCAGGTCACACCTGCCGACACGGTCACGAGTGGGGTGGTCAGGTCACACCTGTCGACACGGTCACGAGTGGGGTGGTCAGATCACACCTGTCGACACGGTCACGAATGGGGTGGTCAGGTCACACCTGTCGACACGGTCACGAGTGGGGTGGTCAGGTCACACATGTCGACACGGTCACGAGTGGGGTGGTCAGGTCATACCTACCGACACGGTCATGAGTGGGGTGGTCAGGTCATACCTACCGACACGGTCATGAGTGGGGTAGTCAGGTCATACCTACCGACACGGTCACGAGTGGGGTGGTCAGGTCATACCTACCGACACGGTCACGAATGGGGTGGTCAGGTCACACATGTCGACACGGTCACGAGTGGGGTGGTCAGGTCACACATGTCGACACGGTCACGAGTGGGGTGGTCAGGTCATACCTACCGACACGGTCATGAGTGGGGTGGTCAGGTCACACCTGCCGACACTGTCACGATCAGGTCACACCTGTCGATACGGTCACGATCAGGTCACATCTGCCGACACGGTCACGAGTGAGTGGTCAGGTCACATCTGCCGACACTGACACGATCAGGTCACACCTGTCGACACGGTCACGAGTGGGGTGGTCAGGTCACACCTGCCGACACGGTCACGAGTGGGGTGGTCAGGTCACACCTACCGACACGGTCACGAGTGGGGTGGTCAGGTCATACCTACCGACACGGTCATGAGTGGGGTGGTCAGGTCATACCTACCGACACGGTCACGAGTGGGGTGGTCAGGTCATACCTATCGACACGGTCAGAGTGGGGTAGTCAGGTCATACCTACCGACACGGTCATGAGTGGGGTGGTTAGGGTCATACCTACCGACACGGTCACGAATGGGGTGGTCAGGTCACACCTGTCGACACGGTCACGAGTGGGGTGGTCAGGTCACACGTGCCGACACGGTCACGAGTGGGGTGGTCAGGTCACACCTACCGACACGGTCACGAGTGGGGTGGTCAGGTCACACCTGCCGACACGGTCACGATCAGGTCACACCTGTCGATACGGTCACAATCAGGTCACACCTGCCGACACGGTCACGAGTGGAGTGGTCAGGTCACATCTGCCGACACGGACACGATTCAGGTCACACCTGCCGACACGGTCACGAGTGGGGTGGTCAGTTCACACCTGCCGACACGGTCACGAGTGGGGTGGTCAGGTCACACCTACCGACACGGTCACGAGTGGGGTGGTCAGGTCATACCTACCGACACGGTCACGAGTGGGGTGGTCATGTCACACCTGCCGACACGGTCACGAGTGGGATGGTCAGGTCATACCTACCGACACGGTCATGAGTGGGGTGGTCAGGTCACACCTGTCGACACGGTCACGAGTGGGGTGGTCAGTTCACACCTGCCGACACGGTTACGAGTGGGGTGGTCAGGTCACACCTGCCGACACGGTCACGAGTAGGGTGGTCAGTTCACACCTGCCGACACGGTCACGAGTGTGGTGGTCAGGTCACACCTACCGACACAGTCACGAGTGGGGTGGTCAGGTCATACCTACCGACACGGTCATGAGTGGGATGGTCAGGTAACACGGCCAGACGGTCACGAGTTGGGTGGTCTGTCACACGCCGACACGGTCACGAGTGGGTGGTCAGGTCAACCTACCGACACGGTCATGAGTGGGGTGGTCAGGTCACACCTGCCGACACGGTCACGAGTGGGGTGGTCAGTTCATACCTGCCGACACGGTCACGAGTGGGGTGGTCAGGTCACACCTACCGACACGGTCACGAGTGGGGTGGTCAGGTCACACCTGCCGACACGGTCACGAGTGGGGTGGTCAGGTAACACGTGCCGACACGGTCACGAGTGGGGTGGTCGGGTCACACCTACCGACACGGTCACGAGTGGGGTGGTCAGGTCACACCTGCCGACACGGTCACGAGTGGGATGGTCAGGTAACACGTGCCGACACGGTCACGAGTGGGGTGGCCAGGTAACACGTGCCGACACGGTCACGAGTGGGGGGGGTAGCCGACGGTACGGGTGGGATGGGCCACGCCGACACGGTCGGTGGGGTGGTGGTACACCGTCGACACGGTCACGAGTGGGGTGGTCAGTTCACATCTGCCGACACGGTCACGAGTGGGGTGGTCAGGTCACACCTGCCGACACGGTCACGAGTGGGGTGGTCAGGTAACACGTGCCGACACGGTCACGAGTGGGATGGTCAGGTCATACCTACCGACACGGTCACGAGTGGGGTGGTCAGGTCACACCTGCCGACACGGTCACGGGTGACGCGGTCAGTTCAGTTGTGTGGTGATGGGTCGGAGATCGATGGACGTTTCAAGATCAGATCTGACACTCGGGATAGGGACGCAGTGGTTGAAATGGGCTGAGGAGTCGGAGACCAGGGATTTTTCAAGCTTGGAGGTGATAGTGAGGGGAGCTGAGTGAAGAGCTAGTGGGACGATAGGTAATTTTTCGTTGCTGTCTATCATAACTTGACACACTTTCTGAAACGCTTGGTACCAATTCATTTCCGGCTTCTCACCTAGATCTGGTTAAATGTTACTGACAAAGAAGTTTCACCAATGATAACTCTTCTGAGTACAATCAATTTTTTTCTGAAACTTCAGTGTCATATGTGTGTCGTAGTTGCAACATTTTGTGTGTGCCAAAATTTTCGGCAAGACCGACTTCTAAGGCTGAGGTCAGGTCATCCTTGCGATATTTTTACCATTGATTTCGCACTTCTGCATATCGAATGTGCTTGTTGCCAAAAATGATGACACCAGACGACACAATGGTGCCTGAATACCCATGAAATTCAGCCAAGTGACACCCTTGTGCCTTAATTGATTCGACCTAGATACATAGGTACATACCTGATAGCGTATGGGGCTGCCAAAAATCAGGACATGTGCTTTTTTTACCTCGCGAAACGTCATTGGATGTCGTCTAAATACATAAAGTGCAGTACCAGCGGGAAAAGGATTATATTCCTTCCTGCGCTGATGCGGACTGACATTCGGTTGGTATATCAGGCAGAGTGATAACAGCATGATAATGTTGCAATCGTAATCGTAACAGTAATCGTACGTTGCATAATCGTAACATGTTGCGTAATCGCAACATGATACCATGTAATCGTAACAGCATGATCACAGCGATAAGGAAGGCACCGCTCACGGCGGTGAGGAAGGCACCGCTCACGGCGATAAGGAAGGCACCGCTCACGGCGATAAGGAAGGCACTGCTCACGACGATAAGGAAGGCACCGCTCACGGCTATAAGGAAGGTATCGCTTACGGCGATAAGGAAGGCACCGCTCACGACGATGAGGAAGGCACCGCTCACGGCGATAAGGAAGGCACCGCTCACGGCGATGAGGAAGGCACCGCTCACGGCGATAAGTAAGGCACCGCTCACGACGATAAAGAAGGCACCGCTCACGGCGATGAGGAAGGCACCGCTCACGGCGATAAGGAAGGCACCGCTCACGGCGATAAGGAAGGCACCGCTCACGACGATAAAGAAGGCACCGCTCACGGCGATGAGGAAGGCACCGCTCACGGCGATAAGGAAGGCACCGCTCACGGCGGTGAGAAAGGCACCGCTCACGGCGGTGAGGAAGGCACCGCCCATGGGCTTGTTGCCAGCCATCAGCTCCGTGTTGCCAGTCAGTTCATGATATATTGGTGCACTCGCCTCTGGTACTGTTTTTAATAGCGCATACATTTAGATAGTGCATTACATACAGTACATTTAACTAGTACATACTAATAATGTGCAAGCCGTTGCAGGGTTGGTAATTAGGTCCACAAGGTGTAAACAGAACAAACCTATCCTTGAGACGCTGGAGTGAAAGCCATTTTCTATGCTATCAGGTCATCGAAGCATATGATACTTTTATTCAACATTGACATGATTTATTTTTACTGTAGCCGTAGGGTACAATTTTTAATGGGGTGGACATCGTTAAAAGAAAAAGTCATTTTTGTGCCATATTTTAGCATAGGTTACTGCCAACGTGAGACAGGTAAAGATTCATGTGTTGTTGAACTTCGCGTACACCTCGCCAGCATTGGAACCGATTATGGCGGGGTACCAGATGACTGCACCCCCTCTCCCCACAATTATATGTGAAATAACACAAATTGAGGAGAGATGACGATTTTTGGATAAGCATAGGAGCTGCATGACCACTGCGCAGTCGATGCGCCCCTAAACCCCCGGATAAGCATAGGAAATATATAGATCAGATGTGACCAGGGGATACGCAAAGGACTGTAAAACAAATAAACTTAATGGTGATATGGTTTGTAAGATATTCAGCATTCACACAACCATTCAAAAGTAATACAAAGAAGACGAAATAGACGGCAATGCTCTAGCTCTGAGCGAAGGGGGTTCCACAGCTCGGTACGAAGAGCAGAAGCAGGGAATGAAACGCTATGCTTCAGAAAGTTTGTCCAAATAGCATGACACTATTCACCTGAGCCATGTTACCCACCAGTCACATGCTGACTAAAAATGTTCACCAGATGTACATACGTCATGGCCTCAGACTCATCTACTCGCAGTACTTCAAAGAGGTCGGGTCTGGCAAAGTCTTCGTGTCCATTACTTAGTAGGTACAGACGTATCAAACGACATCGATGAACCAGATCATTTTATAGGACGTTTTACTGCTAGGCAAGTTGAATAAAACAAGACACGGGGAACGAAGAAGAGAGCTTCATGCAAATAAAGCGGTAGTTGGCAGGATTAAATGTTAATGAATGTGCCATGTGCTACAGAGGCCATAACATGCCTCAGCAAGCCAAACGAGACCCGTCCTATTATAATGGTCTGATATCCTGAACAAGGCTATTCGCGAACCACGCGCTGAGAAAGAAACATCACCAGGTGCCTGGCATGACCTAATACCTTCATAGTTATGAATGTACTTGTCTCAGTGGGTTGTGCAATGGTGGGCAAAGGAGAATGCAGCTCGAAGCCAGTACGGAATATGCGAAGAGAAATGCCTCATCAGTGAATATCGACTTTCTAAAAAGTTATATTTTGACCTGATAATCCCGAGAATATGTTTTCTCGCCCACAAAGGGATCAACAAAAACCTTCATTCTCTTGTAAAGTATCGCTCTCACGTAGCTATAGCTGGACTTGTCTCAAAACTTGTTAAAAATTGTTGGTCATTTTCATGCAATGCCCTATAGTCCTGATGCTAATGCTCTGAAAATTGATGGGGGCCATTCTGAAAGTTCCGGAGTCATAGTTCCGGAACTCAATTGACAATAATACCCGTGATGCTTGCCTACGTCCTTAAGCTATATCCAGCTTCGTTTTTATTGTTGTTCTTAGCATAAGTTAATGTTTAATTACATTTGAACATCACTGCCACTAATTGCAACTACATAGATAATGATATTCTTGGCCCCTGAACCTAACAGGGCGGAGTGGCCACCAGTCAGCTGAGACATTGGGCTTCGTGAATTGTGCGGATTGCTATTAATTACGATGGATGACAAAAACGTATTCCTCGGAGTTAAATAGCGAATCCTCACCGAGGACCATTGCAGTTCTAAAAATGTGTACTTCCGTCAAATGAAGTTCAATTCTTGCACGAAGAACCCGAGGACGTGTTCGAAAGGATATGTTAATGAATGAACGGACGGGGCCCTGACAGGCTCGTTTTGCAGCAGCAGGCAAGTATGTTTCCTCAGCGTTAGCATTACGATGTCAGGAGGCTCCGCTGCGGCCGGGTCGGCGCCTGCAGGGGCAGCGATCGTAAATATCCGTGTCGGCTCGATATGGGGTCGCATGCTCTCAACTACCGAAACAAAATAACACTTAGAATCACTTGGCAATGCAAAGAGGCTTGAAATGCTTGTTGAAATTACAAGAGGTTAGGCAATATTTGCAGACTTAAAAATGTGCACACCTTTGATCTTAAAAGTCGCGTAAGGTTGCAAGACAATCTTACTCTTCAGAGCAAGACAGGTCACATCAGAGTCTAATATTTCGGTTCAACTAATGGTCTTAAATACCCTTGAAGTTGTCACTAGCTGGTCATGTCAAAACACCGTCGATTACAGTGGCAATCGACGGCGTTTTGCTGCCGATCAGGAACAATATGAAGAGAGCAGACCTGGCATAATCATAAGCATAAATTAGAAGCGATCATTAATTCGAATTCTCACAACAGGTTCAATAACAAAATGGTGTTTGCTAGCGACGTTGCTGAAATAAGTATAATTAAACTTAAGAATATTAGCAAATAACAATAAACTTTCTGATTAACGTGGATACTGCACTCAGCTCTACGGTATCTGGCAGCCGACGTATGACTGCCAGATGACAAATTGGCGCTATGGTCAAATTAGCGAAGGATGCGGTTCCAAGACAATTTGCGAGGCTACATTAGATGAAATGACAACACAAGTATACTTCATCAAGGTCAACCAAGCTTATACATCCATACCTGATACTCCCGACATGCTCAAACCTCACCGACAATAAATATTCGCCCCACAACTCACGAGTAGGACGTTCGTGCACCGACTGATTTGTTTTATTGCCGAAACCTGGAGTATGGGTTTGGGAATATAAAATGGTATAACTAAAATTTACTTTTGAAAACCTCCGTCTCACATGGTTTTCTGCCCACTACCAAACAACAATTGTTGTTCATGTGAAAAATGTGATCACAGATTGAAAGTTTGATACCAATTCTCATTAATATTAAATGCTGTATGATATACGTTCTTTGGTCATATCTGGAATGTCTTAGTTGAATCCAAGAATGACTTGGAAGGATCTAAAGCGACCGGACGGGGAGCAAATTGCCGCTGCAAATCCTCCTACTGTGATGCTTCGAGAAGCAATCATTGAAGTATCGCTAAAATATAACGCCGGTAGCGTTTTCACCGGACCAGCAACTGGCCGCACAAATATGGCACATCAACTTCGATGAACTGCGATGACCTGGATTTTGGCTCTAGATTGAACAAAATACTGCATGCATTTTTCGAGTCCTATCCGGAACTACGTAACGACTCTTCTACATTTTTATGAGACCCTTGGCATTGTTTTTTACTTTTGGGAGGGACAGATAATCCGATCCCCTTGGGCAAATAGGCCATATGCTTTTGAAAGTTCGGGTTTGCCGATCATTCCTCCATAATCAGAAGCTTAGCATCGCATTAAATCGCATCGATAATGGGCGCTGTAACGCAACGCAACGCAGTCGATGCGCCCCTGAGCCAAAATAGCCAACCAAATGACATCGATAAGCAGGTTGGGTGTTGTGTTCTTGTGGTGGAGATTTTGATCATTAACGATCGAGTGGTGTCTGTCTGTCCACCCACAGTACGTTGTCAGCACGAGTGAGACTCTCCAGCTTCTCCGGCCGATCCATCTCCTCAACACGTGGAGTCATCTGATGGCCGGGCACACCAGATGATCGACTCCATCCGAGCGTGCCGCGTCGCCGTCAGCCAGGAATGACGACTATTCCGCCGGAAAACAGCGCGCGTGGCTAATTGACCGGTGTCGGCACGCCGCACCGGATGGTCGGGTTAATGGCACGCGCCGCCGCCGCCCGGCAAACAAGACAATGGCGGCTGTCGGCGGCAACTGCGTCGGTCGGCCGCGCTGATGTTCGTGTGATGTACGTGCACACGTCACCGGCCGGCCACGCGCCACGCGCCGAGCCGACCCTTCCGACGGCACGGCATTCCTGGTGGCAGTTAGAGCGGCCGGTGTCGGCACCGGATCGCGGCTGCGAGTTGATGCGACCGGCACGCCGCACCTGGCAGGTGATGTGCAGGCGTGCCGAGCTCACTCGCCAAGTACGGCGCCACCGGCGAAATGGCACGACCGCGGTGTGCTACACGAGCATGCCAGCAAAGTAATCGACTGAGTGAGTGCTCGCAGCACGTACGAATGTCTCCAGATGCTCGCTGGTTTGAAATGGTAACAAGGAAACAAATGAAAACATACATCTTCAGCATTTGACACCAGCATGGCCATAACGCAGAAACCGCATGCCTACACCTAATCAGGGAATATATATAGATGAGGCGCAGCCAGCACTGCACAGACTGGCCGGTCAGGGTGAAGGCTCTTCTTCCCACACGAGAGCACGAAGTGAAGAGTTTGTGCGCATCCACCCCCGGCCAACAGCGAATCAGTCAGCGAGGATCACACTTCTCAGCGATGCTGCGCCGCAACACAGCCTGCGTCGGGCCACCAAAGGTGACTGTACCGAGTAAAGTCGGCGGTCTTCAGTCGTCTGCGTCAGGCAGCCTACATCAGAGCTGGAGCGGGACTGTTTATCGCTCATCGACAGCTGGCCATTTCAGAGCTGGAGCGGGACTGTTTGTCGCTCCTCGACAGCTGGCTATTTCAGAGCTGGAGCGGGAGGCAGCCTACATCAGAGCTGGAGCGGGACTGTTTGTCACTCATCGACAGCTGCCATTTCAGAGCTGGAGCGGGAGGCAGCCTACATCAGAGCTGGAGCGGGACTGTTTGTCACTCCTCGACAGCTGCCATTTCACAGCTGGAGCGGGAGGCAGCCTACATCAGAGCTGGAGCGGGACTGTTTATCGCTCATCGACAGCTGGCTATTTCAGAGCTGGAGCGGGAGGCAGCCTACATCAGAGCTGGAGCGGGACTGTTTGTCACTCCTCGACAGCTGCCATTTCAGAGCTGGAGCGGGAGGCAGCCTACATCAGAGCTGGAGCGGGACTGTTTATCGCTCCTCGACAACTGGCCATTTCAGAGCTGGAGCGGGAGGCAGCCTACATCAGAGCTGGAGCGGGACTGTTTGTCGCTCCTCGACAGCTGGCATTTCAGCTCAGTGACCGCCAATCCAACCGCTCAGCTCGCCGCCGCCATATGCATGAGTCCGCACCGCTCTCGTTGGACGTGACCTGGTTGCGTCGGCAGCAGACAACTCACTTGCTTTGTGACTTGCAAGCACGCGGTCACTTGAAGCTGAATGAATGCCCGCCCGTACAGCAGGCAACATTTTTGGTTCGATGCCAGCCACTAACACAGCGAGGTGAGCGTGCACGCGGCAGGGCAGCTGGTCACTTGTTTGGGTACTAATATTATCCCTAGTCGCTCCATTGGAAGAAACGCCCGATATTTCTCCTCTGAAAAACGTGTTACGATGTTGCTAATGTAAAGCAATGTATCTACCCGTCGGTAGTGTGCGAGACAAAGGAAGGGTACAATGTTATCAATCGTAGAGGGTCGTCACCTATGGCGACCGATCAGAGACTACCAACCAGAGGTCATCAATGCTCCTCTGCCGGGTGTAGCATCGCCTGCTTCAATCCACCCATGCTCCTCTTCCGGGGTGCAATGTCGCCAGTTTCTACCCATCCATACTCCTCTGCTGGGGTGTAGCGTCGCCAGTTTTTACACATCCACACTCCTCTGCCCGGGTGTAGTGTTGCCTGCTCCTATCCATCTGCTGGGGTGTAGTGATCCATCTATGCTTCCTCTCTTTGCTGGGCGCAGTATGGCCGTCTTTTTCTCATACATGCCCCTCTGTTTGTGGTAGTGTTGCCTGCTTCTCTCCATCCTGGTGTATCTCTGCCCTCTGGTATAGCCTTCATCTCCCCACCCATGTTTCCCTGCTGGTGGTGGCATCGTCTGCCTCCCTCCAACAATCCACTCTGCAGGGAATAATGTAGCCGTCACTTTCCGACCCATGTTTCTTTGCTGGGGTGGCGTCGCCTGCCTCTCTTCACCCATCCACTCTGCTGGGACTATCCCCAGCAGAGGGTATGTGCGGAGAGTGCAGTTTTCGTCTCCTCACCCGTGTTTCTCTGTTGGGGGTGGGGGCAGTGCCGCATGTTTCTCTCCACCCATGTGCCTGTGCCGGAGGGCAGTGTGGCCTACCTCTCCCCACTCTTGTTCCTCTGTTGGGGGAGGGGGCGGGGAGAGGTGCGGCCTGTTTCTCCCCCACCCATGCGCCTATACTGGAGAGCAGTGTGACCTTCCTCTCTCCACCCTTGCTCCTCTACTGGAGAGTAGTGTGGTCTGAGGCTCGCCATCGCTCGGCCACCGGAGAATTACACAGTTATCGGCGTCCTCGGCCTCGTAATCCCTGCGCAATGTCATGCTGCGCTCGAGCTGTGCTGCAACCGTGCATTAAAGTCACTGGCTCGCCCAACTTTCCACACTGCCAGTCGACCGCGCCGCATCCAAAACAGTCACGCGTAATTAAGTTATCGACGGAGACGAACGGCTGGCCTTTGACAGCCGACAACACGTATTAATAATATCCGTTTTCAATGGGATTTAATCAGGCGGGCCGTTGTGCAGCGCGCGCTGCAGGCGCGAGCACGGCGCGCCGAGACGAATCTGGGCCGGCCACGGCGCGGTGGTGATGACGCGCCGCTCCGCAAAACGCCGCGTCGACCCGCGCCGCGCGGCCAATTAAGACCAAACTCCGGCGCCGACCATTATTGCCGCCGAGTAAGACGAATGGCAAAAAGATAGGTAATTTACAGACAGATATTTCATGCCGATGTGCAACTCACCCTGTTGATTTGAATATCGCTGCCTTTGAATTGCAATTATCGGGCATTTCGGCAATAATTTAGCGGCGGTGCGATGACTGAGCGTGCTCGTCGAGCCGTGTCAATGGGCGGCCGAGCTGCGACCGCGTCGCCGGCGCGGCGGCGGCAGGCCCGGGCGAACACACCAGCCGCCGCATTGTGTCGACGTCCGTGAGAACGACCGGCCACCGACAATTATTGGGCCCGCTTAGTCGGCGTGATTCTATCGCGCCGGCCTCAATCATCACTACCCTTCATCAGTGACACTGAAGTGCATTTAATCTGGCCACGCTATCACTTTGATAGTGCCGCCGTCGGCGGTGCACCGCCGCCAGTTGGCAGTCGGAAGGAGAAGAAGGCGGCCACGCCGATGCTGGTGTGGGAAGAAATGCGATCAATATGACCGTGGGCTGAGGGCGGAGATGGAAATGTAGATGGGAAAGGCAGATGAGAGAGTGAATGTGCAGCGAAATGAGGTGTGGGTGAGAAAGCTAATGTGCAGCGAAATGAGGTGTGAATGAAAGACGCGGATGCTCTGAGTAAATGTGCAGCGAGATGAGGTGTGGGTGAGAGAGAGAGGAAGTCTGCAGCGAGATGAGGTATGGGGGAGAGAGTAAATGTGCAGCGACGTGAGGTGTGGGGGAGAGAGGATATGTGCAGCGAGATGAGGTGTGGGGGAGAGAGTAAATGTGCAGCGAGATGAGGTGTGGGTGAGAGAGTAAATGTGCAGCGAGGTGAGGTGTGGGGGAGAAGGTAAATGTGCAGCGAGATGAGATGTGGGTGAGAGAGGAAGTGTGCAGCGAGATGAGGTATGGGGGAGAGAGTAATTGTGCAGCGAGATGAGGTGTGGGTGAGAGAGGGAGTGTGCAGCGAGATGAGGTATGGGGGAGAGAGTAAATGTGCAGCGAGATGAGGTGTGGGTGAGAGAGGAAGTGTGCAGCGAGATGAGGTGTGGGGGAGAGAGTAAATGTGCAGCGAGATGAGGTGTGGGTGAGAGAGTAAATGTGCAGCGAGATGAGGTGTGGGTGAGAGAGGAAGTGTGCAGCGAGATGAGGTGTGAGGAGAGAGTAAATGTGCAGCGAGATGAGGTGTGGGTGAGAGAGTAAATGTGCAGCGAGATGAGGTGTGGGTGAGAGAGTAAATGTGCAGCGAGATGAGGTGTGGGTGAGACAGTAAATGTGCAGCGAGATGAGGTGTGGGTGAGAGAGTAAATGTGCAGCGAGATGAGGTGTGGGTGAGAGAGGAAGTGTGCAGCGAGATGAGGTATGGGGGAGAGAGTAAATGTGCAGCGAGATGAGGTGTGGGGGAGAGAGGAAGTGTGCAGCGAGATGAGGTGTGGGGGAGACAGTAAATGTGCAGCGAGATGAGGTGTGGGTGAGAGAGGAAGTGTGCAGCGAGATGAGGTGTGGGGAGAGAGTAAATGTGCAGCGAGATGAGGTGTGGGTGAGAGAGTAAATGTGCAGCGAGATGAGGTGTGGGTGAGACAGTAAATGTGCAGCGAGATGAGGTGTGGGTGAGAGAGGAAGTGTGCAGCGAGATGAGGTATGGGGGAGAGAGTAAATGTGCAGCGAGATGAGGTATGGGTGAGAGAGTAAATGTGCAGCGAGATGAGGTGTGGGTGAGAGAGTAAATGTGCAGCGAGATGAGGTGTGGGTGAGAGAGGAAGTGTGCAGCGAGATGAGGTATGGGTGAGAGAGGAAGTGTGCAGCGAGATGAGGTGTGGGGGAGAGAGTAAATGTGCAGTGAGATGAGGTGTGGGTGAGACAGTAAATGTGCAGCGAGATGAGGTATGGGTGAGAGAGGAAGTGTGCAGCGAGATGAGGTGTGGGGGAGAGAGTAAATGTGCAGCGAGATGAGGTGTGAGTGAGACAGTAAATGTGCAGCGAGATGAGGTATGGACGAAAGAGGAAATGTGCAGCGAGATGAGTCATGGATGAGAGACTCTCCCAACAATCACATCCACGCCTCTCACCCCGTACCTCATTGCATTCGATGTGCTAGCACATCGGATGTCAGCATTTTCACAGGGAAGCCATGAAAGCAAATATGTCGGTCCTGATAAGCATAGCAGGATAAATGTTCACCAACAACTCACTTTGCAAGGGGTCCTTGTGGTCATGTCGCCTGCTCGACACCGTTGGAAACCCATGGGAAAATATGCGGCGCATGGTACCGCCAGTTCGCTTGCATTCTGCTCCAAACAATTTCGTTCGCTTTGCCTTCTATTTGGTGGCTACTTCACTCTTTCATATCGTTGTCAACAAATATCATAAAATGTATGTTTATGAAATTATATGACGAAAGTGACTTGCATAAGGCTACACGGGTTCTTTCCATTGGTATAGGTTTCTGAAAATTATTGGGAGGGCACATTACATGAAGGTAATGGGCGGTCCCAAATGGATTTTGGAGGACATACGACATAGGGTTCCATGTTAACAGTTGAAATTATCGGGGGGGGGGGGGGGCACAGCCAACATTTTGGGAGGGGAGTGCTCTCAGCCATCAGAAGTTGACTTTCATTCATCCCGACAGAAGTTGACTCTCCATGCACCTGCCAGCTCCCCATCTTCATCCTATTTCCATGTGGTGGCCCTGTACCCTGTACCCCAGCCGTTTATGGTATGCTGTACAGTGTATGATCTGTCTGCCGTCTGCGTTTGATAGATATGTAATTATAATGCTTCCGCGGGTGACAGTATGAGATCCAGCATCACATCTAGCAGAACCCTGTCAATCAGATGTGACCGGGAGGTCATATCTGACTCTCTCACCCACACCTCATCTCGCTGCACATTTACTCTTTCACCCACACCTCACAATCGCACCCACTCTGTCACAATCTCAAAGCTCTCTGTCAATAAAAGCACAAAGCTCCCTGTCAATCAAAGCTCTGCCACATGTAAATACACTGCCATCCGTTTCCACTCTGTATTTCACGTGTCATCTAACAATTAAACTTAAATCTGAGCAAAAGCAAAATTAAACTAGTTTACTACCTTCGTTCAGATGCCAGATATATTTGACATTGACTTTCGGAAACTGTTCCTGTTTGTTCACCCAGTCCAATCCCCAGCAATTTCAGGGAGACGGCAGATCTGCTCCTGGATCTGCCCTTCACGATACCTTCCACACAGGGGCGGATACAGGGGTATGCTAGGGACATGTCCCCAATCCCCATGAAAATGTGGCACCGCTATGTCTGGAAAAAAGGGGATCATTCCAGGCAGGCTCAAGTGCAACCCCTCACCCCTCCACCTTCCTCTACCCAAGGTTCATTGCTCGAGGCTGGGGCGCCCACGATCTCCTTGAGCGTGCTCGAGTGCACCCCCACCCCCACGCTTAATGAAGTTTCAGCAAAAATCATCCTTCCGGGAATTATCGCAGTAGTGCCCCAACAGACGAGTGCCCCCCCCATGCAAATTCCTTGATGCGCCCCTGCCTCCGTGGTGTGCTCCCAGTCTGCGTGGTTGGTTCGGTGGCTTCTCTGTCATCGACCATTAGCCGTCGTCATCGGCTCACATTCCCGACCGACAGCGCGCCACAATGGCCGTCAGTGCGCCACTCCCGCCGCACTAATACGCACCTCTGGCCGCGTCCAGCTGATTGTGGAGGTGCCCGGCCGCGTCCAGCGCCACCGTGGGAAGCGGCCACTGTGTTTTGGGTGGCCGCCCGTTCTGCCAGAGCAAGAAATGGGAGTGTCAGGGAGTGTTAAAAGGCCGGTCACGTGATACCATCTGTATCGCTGAATTCATGAGTATATCTCACATATTCTTGTGTCTTACTTAGGTGTTGGACGCTAAATTCAAGCATTGGATATTGATGTCACCAGCTGGTGGAGGCATGCTGTCAAGCACGACTGGATGAATTTGACTTCGCTGGTGATCCCCTACCTCCAGCGTGTGGACTGATTCAATCCCTAGCAACTTTTCACAACCACGAAAAGAGGGCAAGCGTTAAAATGACTTCGTGTGACGTCACTGAACTGTGACCTGAGAAGATGTATCAATCGGTTTGTGTGGCCGAATTCGCGACTATCTGTAATTGACCCTACTTATCAACCCCAAACGGCTAATGCTGAACGCAATAGGGCGGTGGACAGCCCAGCTGACGTGCTTACTTGGGCCATTGACTTCCCAATGTCCTTCGACGTTGCTGACTAAGCTTGACCACAGGTTATCGTTTTCGGCTTCAGAACTCCTATGGAGCAAATGTGCATGCTGAAGCTGAATTTCGCGTCTATTTTTAAGCCCCAATATTTGAAATAGTGTTTTCAGCCACCTCTTCGAAAGCTTCAGGACCGAAGTCAACACCTGTAATCTGACGCTTGATGTATGGGCCGCCATGCAGCAAAGAGCCCGTAGTTTGTATCCCAACATCTTGTGAAATACTATGCTAGCAATGTTGGTTGTCATTTATATGTATGGTATTCATACTATAGCAGTTTTTTGTTTGTTTCGTGTCGCTAGCACCCTGCGTTTGAAAACGTTAGGGGATCATAACTTCCCTCGTCTGTACTGGGGAGGTGGCAAAATGCCGTGCAGGGGCGGGTGCTAAATCAGGTTCCACGTAGACGTGACACTGAAATGTGTACTCTGCAAGGCGTTTTACCGTGTGCACGAAAAAGGTGAGTGGTCAACCGTTGGAAGAAAGTAAACGAATCATGCTCGCCTTTATTGCAAATATCTGCCCAATCTGCATTCCCTGCATTTGCAGAAACATGCAAAAAGTGCTGCACACAGACCAGACTGATGTTGGCTTGATTTAGATACAATCACGTGTCACGCATTGTAGTGTCGATCGCAAACTATCAAGTCGCCTGACCATGCTTGGAAACTGACGCCGAACAACCCACAGTCAGCGCATCAATGAACTCGGGCATGCAGCGAATGAAAATGTTCGGGAAAAAGTCAAGTAATGTCTGATGTGCATGTGCTATGCAGACACACAGCTGTTCGAACTGCACTTGAAGACATACTTGTTGGAATAAAAGAAAACGAGCTCTTGCATGCTCATGACTAAGACAAATTTGGTCAGCATCATTGATGTTTGACTACTGCATCGTTGAGTTTTAATTCTGACCAATTTCACAATGTTGCTATTCTTTGTGGTCCTTGATTTCCCTGTCCGGAACGAATGCAGTAGCTTTGAGATGTTACTGCGTGTATAACACGGTGAGTATGGTGAACGGAGCTTGCCTTGTATTGTGTTTGTGGTTGCGGTCCTTTGATGTTTTCAAACAGAGCTCTGGACACGAAACAAAAACCAACGTGACGCGACGTGGCGGAACAAAACGGGATCTCGCAATTGATACCCAATTGTCATGCTTCGTGTTTTTTTTTTACTGAACTCCCAGATCATTTAAAGTCATTTTTTTTTCGCAAAACCTGATAGATCTCAAGTTAAATATTCCCTGAGTATACGCAATTGCCGATATACCTGCTTGAAATGTTCAACATACTAGTTTGTACCATCTTGGAATGCTAACAATGTGCAACTTTTTACATTTTGATTCATAGATTTCACAGGTCAGATGAGGTTGAATTGTGGACCGGGTTTTGAATCTCCAGAAATAGTACTTGAGAATACCACATGTATTTGATTTGATTGAATTCATTTGATTGCACCTTTGGATAAAAACGGGGTGTGAATTGACTTTTCGTGTCCAAATTAACCCCAGAGTAACTCAGGCAAAAATCTCACTTGAGTTCAAACTTGGTTCATGACCTCGAATGACCTTGGAAATCAGCAGTTAATCAGCTATCAAAAGGCGTTAACTCACCCTGTCCATGACCGTACCACATGGAATATTGGCCATTTGGAGGCAACAGGTGACGTCAAGTACCGATAATTCGCAATTTATGCGAAAAACGGCCGAACATGTTTCCTTGTGTTACATCACAGATATGACCTGGCGGAATATCTTACAATTTATATCCCATAAAGTCGGTAAGAGATGCCCCATTAACTAAATGAAGTTACGGCGCCAATTGGCTGGTGGAGAATAGTATTGTCCCTTGGTTATCTCCTGAACCATTTGGATGTTGGGGGCTGGCATTGCCATTTGGCTATCTCCGGAACCATTTGGGTGCTGGGGGCTGGTATTGCCATTTGGCTATCTCCGGAACCATTTGGGTGCTGGGGGCTGGTATTGCCATTTGGCTATCTCCGGAACCAATTGCTCCGTCATACAAGAATGCTGTAGATGCTCAGGGTACAAATGGTCTTCTTGTCTGGATATCTCAAGATTATTCCAGTCGAAGGTAACATCAACAGAATTTGCTTCAACATTTTCCAAGCATCTGTCCTAGCCCTCGATACGCGCATGAAAGCCAATGTTGGGTTTTCTATGCGTATCATTATCTGGTATTCAGGTGGCCCAGTTAAAATTAGGGGCTGCACTGAGGCTGCCTAGGTAGCTAACAACCTAACAAGCTAGAGATGTTTCGCATGTCCTTATCTGGCCAAGTTGCATCAGCTTCCATGTCATCTGATAGTGATGATAGTGACGCTGAATATAATGTTTTATAACCTAGAGCTTACACGGATAATTTCACAGAAGGACCGATGAGAGTATATCTATAATGACACTTTTAAAATCCTAATAAGTTTATTTTACTTTCAACAAGAAAAACATTGTTTAAGTAAGCGAAGATTCACTGATATTTTATAAGTACTGATGACCTTTTATGATGTACTACAAGAATGACATGTTGCAATTCATGACCATGTCACGATTGACATTCAGCAACAATTATACTGTTCCAGCGGATGCCGAGCAGCGTACGCCACCGAAAACGAGTGCTGCATAGGGATCGTGTTCCGCCGGAAATGTGGCGCACTTGTTCTCGTCTACTTGTCCAGAGTGGTGTCATGTTGGCGCGTCAGAACATTTCCCCTTAATGTTTCGGATTACTCGTGACAGGAAATATTCAGACGTGGGTCAGCTCGGTTTGAAGGCCGTGTTCCGTGTCGTTGCTCTGTGTGTTTTGTATCCGGTCGTGGTGGCGGGTTCCTCCCGCGTTTCCCGCGTTTCCCGCAGGTTCCTGTGTGTTTTTGTATCCGGTCGTGGTGCCGGGTTCCTCCCGCGCGCGCAGCCGAGTCTGAGAAGTGGCTCAAATGGGGACAGAAATTAACACCTTATAACAGTATAAATTAACGGAATTGCCATCTGTCCGATAATGGCGACGGAAATGGTTTCCTGCTCTGGGTAATTTGTGAGCATGTCACGCTCACGGTTCAGTGCTCCCGTCCTTCGTAATTATTAATGTCCCTCTTCGGCGATTCACATAAGGTTATCGCGATGAGTCCATATGCAACACGCACGATGTGCCATTGTGATCAAGAGCCGCTTACCTCATCCATGACACGAACGTCAAGTTCTGCCGTCGAAACTTTCGGTAGAGCAAGCGGAACATGCTTTATGTACCAAGTGCAGGAGTGCCATGCTCCGCAGCCATTTGGCGGTGCCCCGTAACAGTCCTGATTATCGCCTGATTGGGTGGGGACACTGACCAATTCCCGCCAGCAAATTACTATCGTGTTCTGGCGATGGAACAACGCGCAAAAACTTCTGAAATTCACTCCCACTGATTATAACAAACCTGTTTTTTAATGGCCTAACGCTTTCTGCCAGGATTACAACCGTCATTCCAGCCGTCTTTCTCTCCCACTCTATTTTGCTGTGGCGACTGGTGGTCCTCAGCTGTGGTCGGTCCGGGTGGTAGCTGGTGATCCTCAGCTGGGGTTAGTCCGGGTGGTAGCTGATGGTCATCAGCTGGGATCGGTCCTGGTGGGTGGAAGTGGTACTCAGCTGGGGTCGGTCCGGGTGGTAACTGGTGATCCTCAGCTGGAGTTGGTCCGGGTAGTAGCTGGTAGTCCTCAGCTGGGGTCGGTCCGGGTGGCAGCTGGTGGTCCTCAGCTGGGATTGGCCCTGACACGAATTGATGGCCCTATACTCGGACAGCTGCGGGCTTATTCATCGGTTTGTGCGCTGCATGTATGCACACGGCGCGTGGATAAACATGCGTGCATAACTGTGTAGCTTATTGGATATCCGCCACGATGGGAAACCTAGATCGGAAAAAAGAACGACGAGGTGGCGAGCTTTGCATGTCCAAGTCATGGTCTAGCAGGGACTATAGATAACCCTCCGATTTCGATACGTCGCAGTATGCATGCATGGAACATGGAGATCATTTCATGTGATTATCGGTAAGAAATAGCAGCTGCAGTAGCCAGAAGAACCAATGGTGTCGGGAGTAGTGGTTGGCGTGAGACTAAGGCAGCTTCGGCCAATAAATGGCTGCTTTACGACGATGCAGCTACAAAACAAAAAGACGGTCTTTTGGCCTATGGGGCGAGCCAGACCTACTGCACAGCAGATTGGATTATTCGTTTAATATTGACTGGTATTGAAACATCACCAGGAGCGTCGATTTGTATCCTTTTGTGGGGGCCATGGCCCCACCAATGTTGATCTTGGCCCCCTCAATGTTGATTTGGGCCCCCCCCCCCAATAACCTATGCTATTTTTATGCTGATAAAAAAAGCTTCAGGAAAAAAAGAAGAAAAACACCATGTTAGGTACATAGAAAATTTAGTTGATTTTGCCAGCACATTTTGTACTGAAAAGAAAAAGAATTGGATTAGACAGTGGATTGACTCTCCACCTTTTGCTACCAAATTCAAAGTTGTATGCAAAAAAAAACAAAATAGCTCGATTTCCATCCACTGTGGAAGGACAACTTACATCATAAAATGTTGAGATTAGCTGATGCCGATACATTTTAAACCAGATTGTCTGAAAAAAAATATTATAAGCCACAAAACAACAATTGCATTGTCACACTGATGTTTATACACACCACTAATGGCAAAACTACATGCATATGGAGCTTGAACAGGATTAATTCCATTCTCAATTTCCTGTCATTGTCAAACTTGCATACAATCGTGTCCATTGAACAATCACAATTATCATTGAGATTGTGGATATACAAACTAGAATTATCTTCAGCAGCCCACCCATCAAACTATCCGCCTGATATTTACCTAGGTACCTACCTACACGCCCAATGACAATGTGCATGCATTCAATATTGATATGGGGAAACCCAGTCTCAAACTGAACCCACGAGAGCCATGTGTGGGCCAATCTGGCAGCTTGTGATACCATGAAAGAGAAAAGTCAGCAAGAAGCTGCATGGACACTGCATTATAATTGATATTCCTAAAGAAAGCAATAGGTATTAAGCTATGGCTCACATGACTTCCAAAGCAAACCTTACAATTATACAAGACCAATGCTATACAAGACCAAATGTCTGATAGTACGCATTAGACGCCACAAAAATACCATTATTTTAAAAGGTACACCAAAGTTCGCCTTCAAGCCTTGGTGACGTCACAGTTTTTTCCTCATATATTGCAGAAATTGGTAGCATCAGGCATGTTTCAATTTCGCTGCGCATGGGGGGAGTGTTTTTTTAGGCGTGCCGGAACCATAGAGGTCATTTGCGCCGCCTTTAAAGCGAGTACGTTACATGTCTGTCTATAAAAGCGAGTGTTTGCGATCAAGGTGCAGGCAGGTGGACATTTACGTTAAGGGAATTTTACGTTATAGTTTATGTGATATTATTAGGTGCTGAAGGCAGGGGCTGATATGGGGCTCCCTGATGCCTAAATGGTTTTAATTTTACTTTACTGCTCCACAAAATAATTTGTAGTTTGGGTGGGGGTGGGGCTGCGCATGAGACATACGAAGTTTATGCATTGGCCATATAGTTTTGCACGTTATATTTTTTTTTCTCGACAAAACAGAGGACTACCCTGTATTTGTATTTTGCATGCTGGCGCAGCTAGGCATAGTCCGAGAATGCTTTCATGGAGGCGTTTGAGTGAGGAAAGACAATACCACCCAACAATAACCAGTAATTAGCAGCAATATAGTAATTACGTGCTTGAAGTTGCAGATTTCCTGTCTCCCTCCTTGAAAAATAGAATTGGGTATAGCGGCCACCGGTTGTGATATATGTTCTTCAGAACATCCAAGACCGTAGCATCCAAAGACAAAAAGTCGAAGTACAAAAATCCTAGAATCTCAAACTAGCGATTGTGGTCGACAAATATGACGGAGGTGAGACATTTGTGGTGCCATTGCGCGCGATGTTTAATCCGGTGGCTAAACTCATGTGACGTCGCGCTGCTTCATTTTTTATACTTCACACCTGATGTGTCTGCAGATTGGTGTGATTTTAAGTAGTGAATAACTTGTTGATATTTAATTCCCAAAGAAACAATAGAGGAAGAAGTTGGCAGGTAAGCTTCAACAAGTCCAGACCATGCCTTTTTCTGTTTTCTGAACGGTGTTTCTATATTAATGCCAGATACCTAACTACCTAACTACCATAGTTGAGTATTATTGTGCTTTAAGGTGGTAACAAGACAAGTTTTTACACACATTTTTCTCCATAGAGCAAACGAATGGTTAGGTTTGGTGGTAAATTTATGCTTTAAGGTGTTTTAAGAATTCTTGGAATTCATCATTTGAATGCAATGTTTATGAATGTGACTAAGATGCAGGGGTGTCGATTTTTTAAAATTGGGAATTGGGGGAGTGCCATTGCGGGGCCGAAGTGCCACCCACTAGACCCCCCCCAAAAAAAAAAAAACTCATCGGATTTAGCCCACTATATTTTCAGATCTCAGAAATTCTTATTTTTTATTCGACGATGTGTATGTTTATGTTTATTAAGCATCCTCACCAACGGGGAAAATCGTCCAATAACTGGTGAAGTCACATAATTAAAAGAGCAGTGTTCAGTACATGTCAACATAACAACTCTTGGTTGGTTATTGGTTCTACGACACGTCGACCGTTGTGTCATATAGCGTCGCCAATCTCTCACGCCGATTGGTCGCGGGCGAAGAGTAGCGACAGGTGAGACTCGAACTCACCAACATAACAACTCTGAGTAATAGCATGCGACTGCAGTGCCATATAGTGGGCTCGGATCTATCGTCACCGTCACCGTCACCGTCACTGTTACCCTCCTCCTCACTCCACACACCAACAAACACACACCGGCTCAAATAAAAATACTTCAGCGATCAGATGCAGGCTAAAACACACCGGCATTGATGAAGCATCAGAGCACAGCAGACCTGAACGGTGATGACGATGGGTGAAAGTATTTCCTTGGTGCCTAACGTTAGGGAGGGGAATTTTTCCCTTTAGTACGCCACTGCGGCTGCTCAACGTGTTTTTTTCCGCAGATTGCACGATCGAGAGTAGAAAGGCCCTTCGGATAATTTTATTTCGGGACCCATTCTTAATTTTCCGGTGCTCTGGTCGATTCGATGGAGTCTCCTTGTGGTTTTTGTGGTGAAGTCTATTTTTATAAGCCCCCTGCAGGCTATTTTTGGAACCGGGTACGATTCTTCTGGCTCTCGGTGCGTTTTTTCCGGTGCCCAAACAGGTTTCTTTTCCGGCGTCCGACTTCTTATTTTGTGGATCTTTGACGCAATTTTTCCGTCCGCAAGGTGACATTCCGGGTATATATTGGTACTTGGGAAGCCAGCTGCAACTTGTGGGGCTCCGGCACGACGTTTTGGCCCCAGTGAGATTTTCAAGAGAAGCGGCGTGAATTTTTTTTGTCTAAGTGCGATTTTTTGGGGCCCCGTCGTCACTTGTTGGGATCCCTTGCGGTGGCTACGACACGTTTGTGGGGGCCCAACAAGTTTTGTGGGCTTTTGGAGCTATTGTTGAGATCCCAGATTGATTTTCCGTGTCCGGACTGTTTTTCATTTACCCGGCTTCATTTGTTGGGTGATCTCAACGAGACTTTTAGAGCCCCGGTGGGACCTGTCAGGCCTCTGGCGTGATTTTCAGGGGCCCGGGTGATAATTCTTAGTACCCCAGTCTCGGCGTGATTTTCAGGAGGCCCCGGCCCGACCGTTTGTGTCCCCGTCGTGATTTTCTTGAATCCCGGCACGACTTGTTTGCGGCCCCAACGTGATTTTCAGGGGCCCAGGTGCAAACTTTTGAGGCCCCAGCGTCATTATCGGGGCCCCTGCGCTACGATTAGGGGCCCCCAAAGTGATTTTTCTGAGCCCCGGTGCGATTTTTGGTGGACCGAGTGAAATTTTTAGGGAGCATAGCGCATTTTTGTCCTAAGCTCGGCGGATTCTTGGGGCCCCACAACCTATCAGGAGGGGGGGGGTGAGGAAACTGCCCACAATTCCCCCTCCCCATTCGGTATGTCACTGTGCCATGCAATGATGCAACATAAGAATCCAGGAATAGTTCATCTGTTTCATCACTCACATGTGATTTCAACTCCCCAGTTATCCAGACAGTTTGAGGAAAGTCAAACATCTGCTACATGGATCAGCAAGGATGGATTGTAAGGCAACATGGATACCATGGAATTCCGGTCACAGTAGTTATGCTGCAATACATACCTTCTTCAATAGACTGCTTTGGAGATGGATGAGTTCCTGAAGTTTGGTCAGGGTTGGAGTTGGAGGTGGATGGAGCAACACTGTGAAGGACATAACATATGGTTCAAGAGACTTGTTTCCATTAACAATACAGGGGATGAAGTAACATTTTCATTGACTTCTATGGTTTTCATTGGCTTCATTGACTTCTATGGTGTCCTGAGTAAGTAGGACAATCGAGATGGGTTTCTGTTATATGCATTGTAGAAGCAATGTTATAATGTAGCTTTTATACCCCAGTGAGAATGGTATGGATTCACTCATAAGTGAATTTGCAAACATACTGATATATCAGTTAACAACAATGCAGGGAGCTATGTGATCAACATGGTCTGTGCCCTAAAGCCCAAATAAGTAAGTAACAATGCAGGGAATCTGCTGCATAACAGTTTGACCATAAATTAGCCATGATATATGGCATCATACTTCCCATGCTATTTAGAATAGTGAGCTATATTTTGTGTACAAACATCAGGACATTAGAAATGTTAATTAACGTTACACACATCAGTTCCTAACAAGTGTCAGCAATACATTTCCTTCATGTGCTTTAAACATGATTCAAGAAAGCACTGTCATCGATTTTAAGCTTGCAAAAAGAGTGGGCCGCCTGGCATTTTGAGTGCTATTTGAGTGAATTTGCTGTCTTGTTAGTGAACTGACCACTTATTGAGATATAAGTACTTTAACTTTGCCTGCTTCCATCATGAAAATTTGTCATTTTCCAATACATCAGAAATCATCAGAATAACTTCTTGTCCACAAACCGGTGTATGCATTTCTATGAATTTCTCATATTTATTAACACAAATGATGTAGATCTGATCTGCAAATTTATAACCCAGAAAATGTTATCAGCACAGGATTCCATTCCTGAAAATATAGTACTTTCAACATGTTATTGTTCTTTGTGAAGCAATAAGTGCAATGCTCTCATGCAGCATGCAGATGGAGGTTCATCACGTGCACCAGGTAGCACAAAAAGAGATATTATTGCAGTCTAAGGTAACCACAAGACAGGTTTTACACCCATTTTACCTCCACGAATCATTCAAAGGAGCTAGGTTTTGCCTAGTTGCGTTAGGCTAGGCTTTTGTTGTAAGTTAGTAAATAAAAAAAGTCTTCAAAAACGGTTCAAGCTAGATTAGGTTATGTTTAAGTTGTGTTAAGTTGTTGTGATTAGGTTATGTTTAAGTTAAGTTGACTTTTTAAGTTGAAAATGTTTGAGAACAAAATTTTTTTTTTTGGGGGGGGGAAATTGGGCATAAAAATAATCATTTCTTGCATGGAAGTCTAGGCTAGGTTAGGTTAGGTTATGTTACATGTTTTTTTATCTGAACATTATTTTTCATCCTATATTACTCAAATCCAAGCCCCCTTTTCCATGTTATTTTTCCTCACAATTGAAAAGTGTGCATCTGCAGAGGAAATGAGCAGTTACATCATGTTCAGCACATTAACAAACACTGCATTAAAAAAAGAAATTCAAAGAAGTCAGAGAGTACCATGAGCTGAAAAATTACCCAAAAAGCCAGGTATTATCACAGTTTAAGGTAACCACAAGACAAGTTTTACACACATTTTACCTCATGAAGCATACAAAGGGGTTAGGTTTGTCAGGTTAGTTTAGGCTTTTGTTGTAAGTTATAAAAAGAATCATTTGTTGGTAAATAATTTTTGTTAATTATTTTTCTACAAAAAAAATAATAAACGGTTCAGGCTAGCTTAGGTTAGGTTTTTTAAGTTGAAAATATTTGAGAAAATGCCTCGAAAATTTAAATTAAAAACAATTAATTTCTTGTATGGGAAGTTGAACTATGTTAGGTAAGGTTATCATACATCTTGAACATTATTTGCATGCTATATTTCCTTACTCCAAACCCTTTTTTTGGTGTTATTTTTTACTCCCAATTGAAAGGCATGCATTTGCAGAAGAAAGGACATTAAATTTGTGCTTTTATGTGTTTTATTAATATTTTTTTATTTAAATGTCCAATGCAATGTTTATGAATGTCACTAAGCTGATGGCACTACTCAGTTTCTGTGCAAATGCTTGTGGTTGTGAGCAGGTTGTGAGCAAAATAACATTAAAATGGGCTTGGAGTTAGTAACATAGCAATTAAAAGAAATACATTACAAATTCAACATAACCTAACGTAACCTAGCCTAACCTGACCTTGGAGAAAACAACTACAAAAACAAGATTGGAAAAATATATAGCAATTTATTTTCTTGAAATTTTGCAAATGAAAAAACCTAACCCAACCTAATCTAACCAGAATTATTGTGCTTTAAGGTGGTAACTAGGCAAGTTATTACACATTTGCCTCCATAAAGCAAACAAATGGACTATGTTTGGTGATGTTAGATTAGTTTAAGTGTTTAAGTTCGACATTTTTGCAAAATTTGTTCCAAAATTTGAACGAAATAGATCTTTTTTCTTTAAAAGCAGCTTATGTTAGATTAAGTTAAGTTGGGTTACATTTTTTAATTGTAAAAAAAAATACATTGCTTGAAATTTTTACAACTTGATGTTTTGGTTTTGTTTTTTTCCAAGGGGAGGTTAAGCTAGGTTAGGTTAGGTTATGTTGCACTTTTTTATTTAAAAAAAAATACTTTACCCTATGTCACCCAATTCAAAGCTTTTTGTTGGTGTTATTTTGCTCACAACCTGAAATGTAGGCATTTGTATAGAAAATGAGTGGTCCCATCATCTGAGTCACATTCATAAACATTGCATTGAAATGATACATTCCACGAATTCATAAAACACCTTAAAACACAAATTTACCAAAATGAGCAGTAACATCATGTTCATCACATTCCTAAACATTGCATGGAAAAAAAATTAATCAGAAATTACCTTAAGCTGTAAATTTACCAAAAGGTGTGCCCACCCCTGGACGGAAATGCAACACTAGGTGCCCCAATCCTGGGCAGAAAGGGCACTAAGAGCATTGGAATGAAAATATTAATAAAAGTAAACTAAAAACAGCTCTTCTTGAAGACAAACGTGGTAGTTATGTGATATTAACATGGAAACCCTGAGCACAAATCAGAAAAAAGCATGGACTGGAATTTTTGCAAGCTTACCTGCCAACTTCTTCAACTACTGTTCCTTTGGGAATTAAATATCAGCAAGCTATTTATTCACTATTTAAAATCACACCAATCCGCAGATACATCAGAATGTGCGAAGTACAAAAAACGAATCAGTACGACGTCACATGAGATTGGCCTCCGGATTAAACACTGCGCGCAATTGCACCACAAATGTCTTACCTCTGTCACTTTTGTCACTGTAACCTCAAATTTAGACTTTAGGCGCTGGAATTTCTGTAACTGGAATTTTTTCTTTGGATGTTACGATTTTGGATGTTCTGAGGAACGCCCATCACGATTTGTGACATTTAATACGCGCTAGTGTCTATCGATACAAATCGACACCCCTGCTTTGGAGAAAAAAATAGAAACCAAAATTAAGCAATATGTATTCTGAAAATTTTCTAAATTGAACAACCGAACCCAACTTACAATTTTCCCAAGGTAAACAACTAAACTAGCCTAACCTAGCCAAATCGGTATTATTGTGCTTTAAGGTGGTAACAAGACAAGTTTGTACACACATTTGCCTCCATATAGCAAGCAAATGGGTTAGGTTTGGTTAAGTTAGGTTAGTTTAGGTTTTTCAAGTTGGAAAACTTTTTAAAAAATTCCAAAAAGTTTCCCCCAAAATTGCAAATTATTTGGTAACCTTGCGGTCTAAGGTGTTCTTTTTTCCTTTAAAACAAAAAAAAATATGCAGAATACCATGTTTATGAAGGTGACTAAGATGATTGGACCCACTTATTTTCTGTGCTTACTTTTCAGGTTGTGAGCAAAATAATGCCAAAAAGGCTTTGAGTTCGGTAACATAGCATAAACATAAATGTTTTTTTTAATGCAACAAAACCTAACCTAGCCTACCCTAACCTATCTTTTGAGAACAAAAAATTAAACTAAATTAAAATGTCACTTAATTTATTTTCTGAAAATTCTCAACCTTAAAAAAGAAACCTAACCGAGCCTAACCTAACCTAAGCTGATTTTGAATAAAAAAATAATTTTTTTGTGAACATGGTTGTAAATTTTTTCGAAAACTTTTGGGTATTATTGTGCTTTAACACGCGCACTGGAGGGGGGGCGAAATCCGCCCACCCCTCCGGTTTTTCGTACATAACTGCAGATTTTACCGGTCCATATACGCGATTTTCTGCGTACCTGCTTAGAAATGACCGGCGCGTCGTTTCAAGGAAGAAAAATGGAAATCGGCCGAAAAATTTTCAAGTTAGGGGCCGTTAAAGTAAAAAAAATTCTAGCGCCAGACCACAAAAATCGGCGCTGATGCGCTTTCCGTATATTCGCAAAAGGGAAGTGTTCTTGGCAACACTAGCGACTTGTTTGATGTATATTGATATGGTATATAGTTTCAGGGTCATGTTAGGTCACCGAGGTCAAGTCAGGTTAAGTTTATGACATGTTAATGGAACAAAACTTGATCAACTGGAATGTTGTCATAAATATACTACTGTTTGTCATTGCGTTTCCATACTTTATTCATGTACTTCACTCCTTTCTTCACGAAGCCGATTGCTCCGAGCTGCCCGATGGAGCAGTCGGGCGGGCGGCCCGGTTCCGGTAACTGGAACAGGTAACTGACCTGATAAAGTGGTGTTATATAGGTGACCTGAGGTCAAATGTTGGGTCTAGCATCTGCATTGCATCATTAGTAATGTCCAAAACATAATTGATGCCCATTTTGGAGCATTTAAACACAATCACAGCGATTCATAATGATGACAAGTCAAGCCACGCAATACCAGAAAATTTTGCAAATTTGACCTCATTTGACCTTGAAGATATTGACCTAAGGTCATGACATTTGCACACAATAGAGTTCACTACCGTACCCATCAACCCTGCGAATTTCGTTCCTCTAGCTTCACTAGGAGCCGAGATCTTAGGGGGGGGGCGGAATCCGCACCGCCCCTCCAGTGCGCGTAATTTTCAGAGGCCCTCCAGGGCGCGTGTTAAGGTGGGAACAAGAAAAGTTGTATGGGCGCTGTATGACCAACGCAGTCAATGCGGCCGTAAACCCAAATAACCAACCAACCAACTCAGAAAGATGTAAGCTGTACTTCCACAGTGGAGGGAATTCCAGCTATTTTGTTTGTTTTTGCACACAATTTTACATTTTTCAGCAAAAGGTGGAGAGTAAGTCCACTATCTAATCCAAATCTGTTTCTATTCAGTACAAAATGTGCTGGTTAACATCAATGTTTCTACTTAGCATGGGGTTTTTCATTTTTTCCCTTTAGCTTTCTTATCAGCATAAAATAGCATAGGTTATTGGGGGGGGCCCAAATCAACATTGGGGGGGGCAAGATCAACATTGGTGGGGCCATAGCCCCCACAAAAGGATACAAATCGACGCCCCTGCATACATGCATGATTTTGCACTTATCAAAATTTAATTTCATCTGCCATTTTTTGGACCACTTCACAAGCTCTTCTAAGTCTTTCTGTAGCATGTACCTAGGTGCCTAGGTACCAGGTAAATATCAAGCTGATAGTGTGATGAGTGGGCTGTTGAGGTTAATTATAGTTTGTATATCCACACTCTCAATGATAACTGATTGTTGTTCACGGGACTGGATTGTATGCAAGTTTGACAATGACAATTGGTTTTTGTGCACACCATTTTGAATTTTGTAGCAAAAGGTGGAGAGTCAGTCCACTATCTAACCCAAATCTGTTTTTTTTCATTACAAAATGTGCTGGTTAACATCAACTACATTTTCTATGTACCTAGCATGGTGTTTTCCTTCTTTTTTCCTTCAACTTTTTTATCAGCATAAAAATAGCATATGTTATTGGGGAGGCCCAAATCAACATTGGGGGGGCCAAGATCAACATTGGTGGGGCCCTGGCCCCCACAAAAGGATACAAATCGACGCCCCTGCCATCTAGACATTAGGGGGATGTCCCCATCCTAGCCCCGCCTTCAGCGCCTAAAATATCACACAAACTATAACGTAAAATTCCCTTTACGTAAACGTCCACATGCCTGCACCTTGATCGCAAACACCCGCTTTTATAGTCAGACATGTAACGTACTCGCTTCAAAGGTGGCGCAAATGACCTCTGTGGTCCGGTACGCCTAAAAAAATCACTCCCCCACCCATGTGCAGTGAAATTGAAACTTGCCTAATGCTTCCAATTTCTGCAATATACGAATAAAAACCTGTGACGTCATCAAGGTTTGAATGCGAACTTTGGTGTACCTTTTAAAATAATGCTAATTTTGCGGCGTTTAATAATGGTGTTTTTGCGGCGTACGAGACATTGGTCTTGTCAAGGCTATTTCTTGTATAGCATTGGTCTTGTATGACTGTAAGGTTTGCTTAAAAGTCATGTGAGCCACAGCTTTCTTTTTTATTCTTTTAGGAATACCAATTATAATGCAGTGGCCATGCAGCTTCTTGCTGACTTTTCTCTGTCATGGTATCATAAGCTGGCAGATTTGCCCACACATGGCTCTCGTTTTTCCCCATATCAATATTTAATGCATGCATTGTCATTGGGCATGTAGGTAGTTACCTAGGTAAATATCAAGCTGATGGTGTGATAGGTGGGCTGCTGAAGATAATTATAGTTTGCATATCCACAATCTCAATGATGATTGTCATTGTGTTCACTGGACAATGCAAGTTTGACAATGACTGGAAATTAAGAATGGATTTTTTCCTGTTTAAGCTCATATGCATGTGGTTTTGCCATTGGTGGCGTGTACAAACATCAGTATGACAATCCAATTGTTGTTTTGTGGCTTAACATTTTTTAAAAGACAATCTGGTTTAAAATGCATCATCATCGAATCTTAACATTGTATGCTGTAAGTTTTCCTTCCACAGTGGAGGGAAATCTAGCTATTTTGTTTTTTTTGCACATAATTTTGAATTGTGTAGCAAAAGTTGGATACTCAGTCCACTATCTAATCCAAATCTGTTCTTTTTCAGTACAAAATGTGCTGGTTAACATCAACTAAGTTTTCTATGTACCTAACACAGTGTTTTTCTTCTTTTTTTCCTTTAGCTTTTTATCAGCATAAAAATAGCATGGGTTATTGGGGGGGGCCCAAATCAACATTGGGGGGCCAAGATCAGCATTGTGGGGGCCATGGCCCCCTCACTTGTTTCCTTTATGCAGACAAAGGTGTGTAAGAACTTTTCTTGGTTGGTTGGTTGGTTATTTGGGCTTACTGCCGCATTGACTGTGTTGGTCATACAGCTCCCATGAACACCTTTTCTTGTTGCCAACTTAAAGCACAATAATACCGAAAAGTGTCCAAAAAAAATAACAAACATTTTCACAAAAAATGGATTTTTCTTCAAAAACAGCTGAGGTTAGGTTAGGCTGGGTTAGGTTTCTTTTTTAATGTTGAGAATTTCAGAACATAAATTCCTTCTTGACATTTTCTAATATTATTTTTAGGATTTTTGGTTCTCTAAAAGGTAGGTTAGGCTAGGCCAGGTTAGGTTTTGTTGGACTAAAAAAGAACATTTTTTATGCTATGTTACCTAACTAAAGCCTTTTTTTGAAATATTTTGCTTACAACCTGAAAAATAAGCATTTGCACAGAAAATAAGTTCTCCCTTAATCTCAGTCACCTTCATAAACATGTATTCTGAAGAAGAATTCAACAACAAAAATCACCTCAAACTGCAAATTTACCAAATAATTGTAAATATGTTGGGAAACTGTTTTGGATAATTTTTTTTTAAAGTTTTCCAACTTGAAAAACCTAAACTAACCTAACTTAACGAAACCTAACCCATTTGTTTGCTATATGGAGAAAAATGTGTGTAAAAACTTGTCCTGTTACCACCTTAAAGCACAATAATACTGGTTTGGTTAGGTTAGGCTAGCTTAGTTTTTTAAGTTGCAAAATTTTTGCAACATTTTTCAAACATTTTCTAAAAATCATAATTTTTTCCTTCAAAAGTAGCTGACGTTAGGTTAGGTTAGGTTGGGTTCGGTTTTCTAATTTATAAAACTTCCAGAACGTATATTGCTGAAATTTTTTCTTTCTAATTTAACTTTTTGTTTGTTTTTATCCAAAAGGAGGTTAGGATATGCCAGATTAGGTTATGTTGGTTATGGTTATTAGGTTATGGTATGGATTCACTAATGAGTGAATCCATACCATTCCCACTGGAGTCTAAAAGCTCCATCATAACCTTACTTCTATAACGTATATCCCAAGAACCGATCTCGATTCTACTACTCACTCAGGACACTATAGAAATCAATTAATGAAAGTGTTACTTCATTACCTGCATTGTTAATGTAAACAGAAAGAAGTCATTTGAACCATATGCAATGTCCTTCACAGTGCTGCTCCATCCACCTCCAACTCCAACCCTGACCAGACTTCAGGAGCGCATCAATCTCCAAAGCAGCCTGCGGAACAAGGCATGTATTGCACCAAAAGTACTATGATCTGAATTCCATGGTATCCCTGTTGCCTAATGGTCCATCCTTGCCTATCCATGTAGGAGATGTTTGACTTTCCTCAAACTGTCTGGAGAACTTGGGAGTTGAAATCATGTGTGAGTGATGAAACAGATGAGCTATTCCTATATGCTTATGTTGCAGAATTGCATGGCACGGTTGCATTCCGAATGGGGAGGGGACATTGTGGGCAGTTGCCCCTTGATAGGTTGTGGAGCCCCCAAGAATCGCGTCGAGCTCCTGAAAAAAATTGCGCCAGTCTCAATAATCCCGTTTGGGCCCCCCAAAATCGCACCGGGGCCCCGTAGAATCGCATTGGGACCAAAAAGTCGCGCAGGGGCTTCTGAAAATGACGCTGGGGTCTCAAAAGTTCCCACCTAGGCCCCTGAAAATCATGCTGGGGGCTCGAAAGAGTCGTGCTGGGGTTCAAGAAGATCACGACGGAGGCCACAAGCGGTCGTGCCGGGGCCCCGGAAAGTCTCGCTGAGACTAGGGGTACCAAGAATTATCGCCCGGATCCCTGAAAATCACGCTAGGGGCATGACCCCGTCGCACCGGGGCTCCAAAGGTCTCATTGTGACCACCCAACAAATGAAGCAGGGGCAACGAAAAACAGTCCCGACATGGAAAATCACTCTGGGGTCCCAATAAACGCTCCAAAAGCCCACAAAACGTGTTGGGCCCCCAAAAACGTGTCCTAGCCACTAAAGCTCGAGCTAGGGAACCAAGTGACCACGGGGCCCCCAAATATCGTGTTCGTGGCCCAAAATTCCGTCGGTAATCCCAAAATATAATGTCGGTAATCAAAAGCGTACCGAGGTTCGCAAAAAGCGACATGGCCTTAAAATATGCGCTGCAGCTCGATATAAACACACCGGGAGCGCTAAATAAAAGCATAGCGGAGGCCCTCAAGGCACACCAGGGTCATGAGACCGCACGGAGCTTCAAAGACAGGCTGGGCCCTCAAAAATGGACTTGATCGTAAGCAAGGAAGAAATAGACCGGACACTAAATAAACACATCGGCGTCTTCGAAAACGCGCCGATACCACAAAAATATAATTGGTGTATAAAAAGGCAACAAAGCTGTGAAGAAGTCGGGTCTCAAACATGTGCCGGGCCCCTAACAAAAATTGGCTGGAGCCCTAAAACACATCCATAGAAGAAAAACGCAACGGGTAAAAAAAAACGAACACCCAGCTAGGGTCACGGCTCGGTAGCCAATCTCGGAGTTTATTTAACCAGAGATGAGGTACATCAAAGCTCAGTGTGTCTCCGGATTTCTTAATCACGAGAAAATGTGGGAAGAACAGAACTAATACATCGAATTGAATCTATCGATTTTTTCCAGCGAGCCGCCATACCAGGCATTCCACATGTCAAATGTGGAACAAAACTATCATGTGACAGTAATTAGCAAAGCGTGGGAGGCCTAGCAGAAACCAGAGAAGCGCACGTAGGGTGGCGAATGCGCCGACTGCGCAAGGCGGGTGTACACGTGCACGAACTTTGCCGTTTTGGCGACCGAGCGTTATTAATTGGAATGCCTGATATTGCCAAATTTTACATTTTTCAGTGGTTTGTTCGGGTGTAATTTCAGCAGTGTGAGGTCACTTATCAAGGGATACCAAAAGAAAAACCTTCAAACAGGATGGGGGAGTTAGGGTTGAAATCCGTCGATTCAGAAATAATGGTGGCAGATTTCGTCCCCTCCACAGGACAGTTCATTTGGTCACTAATTATTCCACAACAAAAATATAAAGAGCACCCTTTGAAAAAAATATATTGGTGGAAATCCGGGGACGTTTTTAAATGGAGGTAGTTGGGCACCTTCCAAATCAGTTTGCCCCCCCCCCCCCTCTCGCAAATCCTAGGTACGTCACTGCCATGGCATGACATAATTTGACCTGTTAATGGCTATAATCCGCCGCAATGGACGGTGTACTCCACGGCCCTCATCCGCCACAGTGGACGGTTTGCTCCGCGACCCTGATCCACCACAGTGGATGATGTATTCCGCGGCCCTGATCCGCCGCAGTGGACGCTATGCTTCGCGGCCCTAGTCCGTCATAGTAGGTGTGCCCCACGGCATCGGTCCACCACGGTGGACGATGTACTCTGCAACCCTGGTCTGCCACAGTTGATGATGTACTCCGCGGCCCTGGTCCGCCACGGTGGACGGTGTGCTCCGCGGCTCCGGTCCGTTACGGTGGACCATGTGCTTCGCGGCACCGGTCCGCCAGAGTGGACGGTGTGCTTCGCGGCTCTGGTCCACCATAGTAGAAGGTGTGCTCCACAGCCCCGGTCCGCCAGAGTGCACGGTGTGCTTCGCGGCTCTGGTCCGCCATAGTAGAAGGTGTGCTCCACAGCCCCGGTCCGCCACAGTGGACGGTTTGCTCTGCGACCCTGGCCCGCCACAGTAGACAGGGTCGAAAAACGGGTCTTTCCTGGATTTTTGCCATCCATAGCAACATCCTCTTCGCAAAATTATCGTCCATGTTGTTTCCTCCATGCGTTTTCAATTTGGACGTCTGATGGTGTTGTTCGACAATGAATTGTAAAGTGCTCAAGATTCACCTGAAACTTCAAAGTGAGATTCTGATGCCAAGGTTTGAAGGAAAATATCCTCTCCGTATTCCATCACTCAGCAATTGTCCTCTCCTCACCCAGGATTGCAAAGTATAAATCCAAACCTGGTGGACGGTGCGTACTCCATGGCCCTGGTGAGTCACAGTGAACGGTGTGAGATTAGTCACGGCTTTGCATCATCTTTCCGAGCAGTTTTGTGTGCATTAGCTATCACTTTCTCCGCATTTTACTGTTCAACTTACCATTAATAGGTACCAATGTCACCCATGTATTAATATTTTCCAATTCGTCACAGCCATTGAATCTGCTTAAGACACAACTGCTCTTGTTGTGCATTTCGAGCGATGAATATTGATGCCATCAGAAAAGCAAATTCTGTCAGCAGCGAGACTGACCTTACTTCCACTAGGGTAATGATTACAGGTACTGACAGCAGCGCGGCCAGAAATGCTTTTGGGTGCGGCACCCTTGTGACCTTATTCATGTCCCTCGCACCTATATGAAGACTCCTTACGTCTGCCATGTGTTCCTACTATCCAACATTTTGCATTTTGCACCCTTTATATGCTTTATATTTGCTTTATATGATAAGGTCCGGTCACACGAAGTCGGGTCATCTCGGATCATTGTTCACACAATGTCACGGTGTACTACTTCGGTGACTCTAAAACCGAATTAAAATGTCAATTCGCAAGGAGCAGTAGCATTCGGCATAAGACGACATTGCGGGCGCAATGTCGCCAAGGCAGCTGACGCGCACAAAAATCCCAACTCCACACACAAGACGGCAGTGTAGAATATGCATAATACGTGACCTGACCTAACACCATTGGCCTTGTCACATATTTAAAGCCGAATGTTTATATCATTCTTTCATCACGTTCTGCACGAAAAGTTTTCCCCTTACTGCGATAAGAAGATATAATTTGACCTGACCTCCGTTTAGAAACCTTGGCCTTGATTTAAATTTTGGGAAAGCAGAGTTATTTGATTTGATGAAAGAACAGTATCATCTGGATTTGGTGTTGCTATGCTGCAACTACTGCGAATCTCGGCATTTTGGAGATTTGGGAATATTATCCTCTTTGATCCGTCCCAAGTCAATTTCAAGGGGAATTCTAAATCAAATTGGTGAATGAGGTCAAGAAGGCAAATATGGTGGGGTCTAAGCACCACCAAAGGTATAGAAAACTCCGCACTTAACCTTTTGGAAGGGAAGGATTACAAGTGCTAACAGGGTTGCAGTAAAAATGCCCTTATTGCGACACATCTGGTGCGGGGACCATTCCAATTCCGCCGATTTCAAAACTGCTTTGAATTCTGCCATTATTCCCACTTTCCGAAGTTTTGTACTTTTTATTTCCGACTCTAGCAAAGAAATGATTCGAGCCGACATATCCATTTCAAAACCGTCGGATGGCACTTCTGGGAATCTCCTGGGCTGACCTTTTCGGACTCCTTGGCCGTGACCGGAGAGGCATGTACCCAGTGTGTCCTACTCTTGCTCTTGGCTGCACCATTGGGTACGGGTGGAGTTTTTAGATTGTTGTTTAAAAAAAGTAGTAGGACGATTGCGCTGATTGATGTCTATGATCCGTTGTGCATTTTAGTTTGCTTGGTGTCGTGTGTGGTGACTGACTAGACTCGGCGATCACGATGACTACATCAATGCACATTTTAATCAGAGTTACATTGTTTTCTATTTCTATGCTTATGTGGAGGCTGTGCCCCCTCCCGACCATGAATTCGCCCCACCAAAACTTTGGCTTCGCCCCTCCCCAATGTTAGACACCAAGGAAATACCTTCACCCATCGTCATCACAGTTCAGGCCTGCTGTGCTCCGATCCTCCATCAAGGCCGGTGTGTTTTAGCCTGCATATGGGCGCGGACATATTTTACTTAAGCCGGTGTGTGTTTGTTGGTGTGTAGGGTGAGGGGAGGGTGACGGTAACGTTGACGATAACGGTGACGTTGACGATGACGATGGACCCGAGTCCACTGTATGACTCTGTAGTCGCATGCTATGACTCAAAGTTGTTATGTTGACATGTACTGTGTACTGCTCTTTTGCTTATGTGGCTTCACCTGTTACTGGACGATTTTACCCGTTGGCGAGGATGATGAATAAACATAAACATACACATCGTCAAATAAAAAATCATAATTATTGAGGTCTGAAAATATAGTGGGCGAAATCCGATGAGTTTTTGGTTGGGAAGGGGGGGTCTAGTGCGTTGACACTTCGCCCCCCCCCCCCAATGTTTTTAAAAAATCGACACCCCTGAACATCACTAAGAGAAAATGGCAGTGTTCCGCGAATGAAATTGCAGATATACGTTATGAGAAAGAAAAAATTAAAAAACGGGAAAAAAGTTTTCCCCACGCCCCAAGCCGAAGAAAGTCGACCCAATGCCATACCTAGCAGGTTTCTATACCAATGCATTTTGTACGGATCTTGGTTTCTCAATAGCGTTCATTTGCATCACGCGCAAATCTGAAAGTTTTGAAGGTACAAAATCTGGCCGGGGGGGGTGCAGTATGGTTAGAGCTGGTGATGGGTCCGCCTTCCTCCAGCTGTGGCCGAGTTCATAGTTAATTTGAACCCTAAATCTTGAATAAATATCATGAAGAAAGACTTATTTTCCTCGGTCAATTAATTCGGATGATATTAGCCGGCAACGAGCGTGATTGACGGCTTCGAGCTCAAATGAATTATTGTTTCGCCTTGTACACTTAAAACGCACTCGATATTCGATATCACTATAATCAGTCACGACACCAACCGATCTTTTCCAGCTGTAGCGTGCTCTTCTCGCTATTGTTTCTGTACCATTTCCTGCTCCCATTCCTGCTTCTGCTCCTGCTGTCCTTGCCAGTGTCGTCCCTGCTGCCATTTCTGCTTCCGCTCTTGCCGTCCGATGGGGATGGCAAATTGCATGAGCATATCAAGAGTAGAGCACGCAACTCATTAGAAAAGGACAACACTAAAACACTGCAGTCTCTGCAGCCGTCCCCAATGCAGCCGTCCCCAATGCAGCCGTCCCCAGTGCAGCCGTCCCCAGTGCAGCCGTCCCCAGTGCAGCCGTCCCCAATGCAGCCGTCCCCAATGCAGCCGTCCCCAGTGCAGCCGTCCCCAGTGCAGCCGTCCCCAGTGCAGCCGTCCACAATGCAGCCGTCCCCAGTGCAGCCGTCCCCAATGCAGCCGTCCCCAGTGCAGCCGTCCCCAGTGCAGCCGTCCCCAGTGCAGCCGTCCCCAGTGCAGCCGTCCCCAGTGCAGCCGTCCCCAGTGCAGCCGTCCCCAATGCAGCCGTCCCCAGTGCAGCCGTCCCCAATGCAGCCGTCCCCAGTGCAGCCGTCCCCAGTGCAGCCGTCCCCAGTGCAGCCGTCCCCAGTGCAGCCGTCCCCAGTGCAGCCGTCCCCAATGCAGCCGTCCCCAGTGCAGCCGTCCCCAGTGCAGCCGTCCCCAGTGCAGCCGTCCACAATGCAGCCGTCCCCAGTGCAGCCGTCCCCAGTGCAGCCGTCTCCGGGAACTACTCGTCCGATCTCCGCCCAACCATCACTAATCGACTCGTTGCATGCGACTTCATCAGTCGTGTTGAACATGGTGACCCTGGGTCACCATGCTCAAAAAGATGACCTTAAATACTGGTAGCCATGGAGAAGGATATCGCTGTAGTCTCCACTACCGAGAATACCGTTCGATGCCGTCAAATGTGCTCCGATCTCCTCCAGTCGTCGACCGATTAACTGATAGCATACAATTTCATGAGTAATTTTCCTTGGAGACGGGCGCAATGTCTCTCCATCTGGTTGTCGACATTTCAGTGCCATGATGTTAACCGAAGGCCGATATATTCCAAACAGTTGAATGCAATTGCACGCTATGAGACGATTGGCAAAGGTTTGGACGTGTTTGGAAGAGAAGCTTAAAATATGAGAAGCAGCTGCCGAGCCTGCGGTGTTTTCGTACTGTCCATCGCAAATGGCATTCTTCGGGCAGGTGTTGCTCTGACAGAATGCAGAATTACTCATGCCATATATTTAGACCGCTGCTACCGACAGTCGTGTCTTTGTTCCCTGAAATGCCAACGGGTTCCATCTGTTGATGCGATATTCCCAGTGATCATGAGTGGAATGATCGTTCTGCGCTCGGCTTTCGTCTGCCACCACACAGTCTGTGTTACGAACTTTTGGCGCGTATGTAACTTACGTACGCTTAGAAACGTGTTGGTGTCGTATGTGTGTGTAGCTTCGCACCTAGAGACCTTTTGTTGGTCATGCTATATACTTTGAACTTGTACCTATGTTTTAAGCACGAAGGTCGGATTCCGGCATCCGAAGTTGTAGAGATGCAGGATATTTATTTCACGTCCGAATGCCAATTAGCATCTTAATGCTATTTATCAGCCATAACAATTGTTCTGGAAGTACACTTAACTCCATAAAGACGTCTGAAAGCGGATAGAGTTGGATGTGTAGAGGGTAGAAAACGTGGAGCATAAGTTGCACAATTCCTCTCCTGCGAAACACTGAAAAGCGAATGGCCATAGTACATGGTACTTATATGGACATCTCTTCAATATTCAAACATTTGTCTCTCGACGGAGCAGTACGAAAAATGAGGGAAGTAGTTGCTTAAAAATATGCCTAGGTCTTTCGGGATTGTCTGAATCTTAATACATTCCTTCCCCAACTTGTCACATCCCCAACTTGTCACATCCCCAACTTGTCGCATTCCCCAGCTTGTCACATCCCCCAACAACTTGTCACATACCCCAACTTGTTACTTCCTCCAACTTGTCACATTCCCCAACTTGTCACATCCTGA